>JAQIWH010006565.1:0-12672 GCA_034695005.1 Cryptops parisi
CCGACTCCAGTTACCCAAAATAGCCACGACTCCGACTCCGACTCCGCGACTCCGACTCCGACTCCACAGCACTGTATATAACGATGAATCATTGGAAATACAACACATACTACAATTAAACAACTTCTAATGGTTGGTGTTATATTTTGGCGAATGCTTTGATTGGGAAAAATATTTACAAAATTTCGTGTGAAAAATGTAGTGAATATACTGATCTAAGTACAGTACTTATTATAGGCTACAAATTTTAGTCAAGGTGTGAAATCTCTATTTCGTGATATAGCTCATCATTTAGATTGGGTTAGGTGTTCACGTTCAGTATAGAATTTGGGTGTACCTTAATTCATTTCACACTTTAACGAGATATTTCACGAAATAATGTATTTTTCACGTTTCAACGAATTTCGCACTTTTGCTAGGTATTTCGTGAAGTGAAACGAATTTCACAGTTTAACCAGGTAAGCCATAAAACTAAGGTGACCAGATTTATTAGGGATAAACTGTGTGTATTTGTCAAGGAGGAGCATGTGGGACTGGGTAAAGGTTTTGCTTGGTGAAGGATAGGTGAAACCTTTTTTGAAAATACTGTATATTTTTTTACATAATGATTAAAAAAGTAAAATAAACTCAACATACGTAATTAACATCAATCTGAATGATTTGGGTGAATTTGGGACAAATTGATGTCCTGACTGATCCTCAAATAAAATAAAAAATTAAGACTGTCCGGAAAAAACTGGGACGTTTGGTCACCTTTTAAAAACAACATGAAAAACAATTTTTGACAGGTATTTCACGAAATAATGGATTTTCCACAGTTTAACTTTGAAATCTCATGAAATAAAAACGGGATATCACACATTTTATACTTTTCATATCAGCCTCATTTGTGAGTTTGTGAGTGAGCTGGGAATTAAACTTATACTGTCATCTACAGTCGTTTATGATAATATACTGTATAGTCCAATGTACCAAAAAAACGCATAAAACGAGAACCACATAAGTCTCTCGCATAAATTCATTATTAGAATAAATAATAAATAAATAAATAAATCAAAAACTACAATAAGCCCAATGTATAAAAATCGCATATATATAAACAAATAAATCGAAAAATGGAGAAATCAAAAATGTAATTATTCAATACTCGCATAAATTAAATATCGAATTACCAACGATCGGATAAATTTAAATTCGCATAAATCGAAATTCACATAAATCAAAATTTACATAAATCGCACGTTTGATTTTTGCACGTTTTCGTGAAGAAATCAAAAATAGAATTACTCAAAACACGCATAAATTGAATATCGAATTACTCAAAGATTATATAAATTTCAGTGAAAATTCTTATAAAAATTTTAATTCGTATAAATGCAGAAAACATGCAGAAAAAATCAAGAATGGATTCTTTGCATTATGTATGTAAATACAATATATCTGTATATGACCGTATAAAGATTATCATCAAAAGCATTTTAAATGTATATCTCACGAAAATAATGGTTTCCACATTTAAAACTTTTTTTGCCTTTTAGTTGAAATTCGATTTCACACTTCTTTTTTGTACCGGTATTTCACGAAATAACGAACTTTAAGAATTATCACAAAATAAAAAGCACGTTAGATATTTCATGAAATAGCTATCACACAATGTTTGTTGCTTAGTTTCGTATTTCTAACAAAATTAACTTTTGGCGCGAATTTTTTATTGCTATATAAATCCAGAATTTGCAATAAATGCTAATATGTTTTGTTTTGTTGTTTTTTTGGAAATGATCTGATTTCAATGGATCATTTGTAAACTTATCGATTTCGAAGTAAGTTATGTTTTAATAAGTCTTAGGTAATGGATTAGTATAGTCAAAAGACATTTGGCGCCTTGCGAATGGCTTTTCGTCTGGGAAACTGAAGGGAAACCTAATTGCACGCACGATTCTGCAAAGATAGGTTTTACAAAGCAGGACAATGAAGAATAATTCATGTAGGTGGAAGTGGTGGTGGTGATGGAGGAAAAAGAATATCTAAAATGTGAATTGTCTCTTTTCTTGTCCTATCGTGAGGACTTTTTTGTTTTTAATGGACGTCACGGTGGTGAAGCGACAACGTTGATTGTGTTTTCTTTTGGACGTTCCTTTATTGTATTCTAAAAGAGTGATGAGGAAAAGATGGGGCCATAATGACGTCATTTTGATAAAGGGCCTTATCGAGGACGATAATTAAGTTTTTTCCAACCACGACATGACTTCTTTATGGACACTTTCACTGTCAGTGAAGTGGCTAAAAGTGAAATGTGTGCAGAAGATAAAAGAGTTTATGTTTGGAAAGGCTTGGAAAAAAAGACGTTACATTAGGAATTTTTTAGTTTTTAATTGGTTTAAATGTTCTATTGTAGTGGGATTAACTGGTAATAATTTTTGTTAATCGAATGATTAGTATTGGTTTACTAAACATCCACATCTGCAAGACATTTTGTCTTGATGATTTGTTAGACTTTCAGTCTTGTAGACTTTTGGACTGTTATAGACGTTCGGTCTTATAGACTTGTGAGGACTGTTGTAGACTTTCTGTTTGTAGAGTTCTAGACTGTCTTGTAAATTTTTCGTTTGGTTTTTTTGTGGAAAAACTTTTTTTTTTATGAGTAGTTCCAAGAAATGAGTTTTGCTGACAAAATAGTTTTATAATTACTGACATAATGAATTGTCGTAGACGTTCGGGGGGGGGGCTGTCTTGTAGATTTTCCGTTCGTATTTATTGGAAAAACCGTTTTTACCGACATACTGAATTGTTGTAGACACAAGTCTTATAGACTTGTGGGGTTTGTTTTGTTGTAGACTTTCTGTTTATAAGGTTCTAGAGTATCTGAACTGTTTTGTAGATTTTCCGTTCGGTTTTTTTTTGGAAAAACCGTTCTTTTTTAATGGATAGTTCCAAGAAATGAGTTTTGCTGACAAAATGGTTTTATAATTACTCACATAATCAATGTTTTTTGTTTATACAAAAAATGGTGATACAATTAGAGAGCATCTTCGCGTGTAAAGACTAGGTGTATGGGTCAAAGACCGTGTCGACGCCATTTTATCTTCTAATAAAAACAAAAGGAAATCATCATTGGCGTCAGTTTCATGGCTCGAAGGTGGAAGAAAACTGAACAGAAGCATGACTAACAAAGCTGAGTAGTGCACCATCGACCAGACTTTTTGACTATAAGAACGTTGTAAGAAAAGACACCATTGGGGGTTTTCAATGCACAAGTAGACAGGTCGCGAGGCAATGTCTGTTGGCCTCAAGAAACAGGTTCTTAGATGGGCCAAAGAAGATTGAAAAAAAAATATGATGTATAGAAATGCATCTGAAAGTTCAGACTTTTTCAATAGCATGCCATGGATATAAGCACCCTGGTGTTGTTTTCATTCGCTCTTTCGTTCGATAGCTGATAATACTGAAGGAATGTGTGGAGACTAAACTATGCACTTTCAAACCCTTCAAGTGTTTTTTTCCCTAGATGTTATGCAAGTCGTTTGTTGTGTTATGCAAGAAGTATTTTCCTTTATTTGTATGATGGGGTGTCACTGACGAATCTCCACAGCTCAATAATTTTCAAAGAATTGGTTTTTTATTTACATCCGTGTAATTTGTATTTTTACACGTTGTAATGCCAGGTTTGGTTGGAAACATTTGTCATAATATTCCTAGAATACCGTACTGTATCATTGTCAATTAAATCTGATTTTTATTAGTCATTTGCGCTGTGCGTTTTTTGTTGATCCATCTTACAAGTGATATAATGTTTATCTAGTTTAATTCGATATGAAATCAAGATATACGGTGACCATATACATGACGAAAGGAGAAGTGAAAATGCGATTTTTAAGAATACGCTTTATGCGAATTTGGATTTATGCGATCTTTCAGTCGTTCGATATTCGATTTATGCAAGTTTCCATTTATGCGAATATCAATTTTTACAAATTCAGGGTTATGCGATTTTTGGCTAATTAAAATATTCGATTTATGTTTTGTGTAATTCTATTTTTTGCATTTTTGCAAGTTTTGATTTATGCGATCTTTGAGTGATTCAATATTCCATTTATGTTTTACGTTGTTCCATTTTGGATTTCTGCAAAATTTTGATTTATGCAAATTTCAATTTATGCGAATTCGATTTATGCGATTTCTATTAGCTTCACTCACAAGTGAAGATAATAGAAAGCGTATACAAATATATTTTGATTCGCTCAAAACCTCACAGTAATCATCACGAGCGAATTAGACTATCAACAGAGTGACAGACTATCAACGTTACAGACAGAGTGACGGAAAAGTTCTTTAAGCATTTTCCATTCGATTTTTATCAAAGTTTTTAACGTGTTTTCAATAATTCGATCATTGGAACATCCACGAAATCGTTTTATGTTGTAACTAAAATAACATTTTTCCCATCCAATTTTTTGTAGCCAATCTTTGTTTGAAACTTTATTTTTTAAAATAGTAATCTTATTTTTGTATGATAGGAAAAATTTGAACTAGGATGTGCTTATTTAAATGCGACGTTACAACCTATATAGTGTTTGAATATCGAGAAAGGCTTTTCATTCGTTCTTTTTCGATCAATTTGGATTGCACTCTGACTCTATGGCGTCACGTCCACATGCCTGGTGGGTGAAAGTTGTCAGTAAATGCCAAAACCACATAAAGGTAATTGCAATCCAATATCGCACTACTCTGATCTTTTTCGAACAATGACTTTTTCGATGATAACTATAGCCACACACAAAAAAATAGCTCTTTCATGTACTGAATAATAAAATATCTCTTTTTCAAGCTCCGATTTTCTTAAAGAGTATCATCATTAGAGGAAATGGTTATCATCTCTCTCTTATGCAAGAAAATTAAAGATGGTCCAGAATCCTACTTTTTACAACTTTTTTTGTTGTTTTAGTTTCAAATCAAGAAAAATCATTTTTAAAAAATGAGATATTCGAAAAATCTAGCTCGGATGGTAGTTTTATGTGTTGTTTCATTTTTATTTTTTGTTTATGAATAATTATTTCACGTGGAAGTGACCTGATTCTGAACTAGTTTTCGAGAGTTGGAAACGTGAGTTGTGAATGTTAAAGAGCGAAATATGAAAAAAGAACTCTTGTGTAATAATAGTAGAAACATTGTAACGGTTGAGTTGTTTGTTGTTTTGTAGTTAAAATGGATTACGAATGTTGTTGTTCTGTTTACATAAGTGATAATGAATATGTTAAAAGCATTCGATAGAATACCAAGCATGGTTTAACCAATGTATGGAACTATCATTGTAGTAGTTACATCAAGGTTACTATAGAAGTAATCTTATTTACATTAAGCACAAATTTGTTAGGTTTGAAGTTGGCCCAAATTTAAGTCAAAATATTTTCATTCTCTTTATATTAGCTTCAGTGAGTGTAAATTAATACAACATTACGTACTTTGTCCACTACAACTACACTGTTTATTTTATACCTACCCTGGGTCCAATTTTCAGTGTATCCAATTGTACACTGACTTTTGTGCACTCTAGCGTAGTTAGTCTATAGCTGTACCTTTCAATCCATTATCATGTAAACTATATATCCACATCATTCTGCACTTTGTTTTCATATTGGAATTTGACGGTGATTATTAAGATTACGCTTTCCTGCAATTTTTTCGTCATTCTTCACATAGATCCTGGGCATTGAATGAGATCAGAATAAATAATCCACTGTAGCGTGACAAGGAAACTTGTTGGTGGAACCAATATATACATAGCCAGGAAGTACATACTCGAATTATATATTACAACTCTTTTATAGTTTTCGGGGATTTTTTTATTTGATTTTAAGATTTATTTTTTATATTTATTTATTTTGACTTCCACTGGACCGAATAAAAAAATTATCAATCGGCTTCCGTATTGAAAAAACAAAAATAAACGAGCCCACTGGCTATATGTTGGTTTATTATTATTATTGCTTCGTAATACAAAACACGTTGTACCCAAACTTACACCTAATTATAAGCTACATTGATAACATTAGAGAAGTTTCACTTTAACGATGTACTCAAGTAATACAAAAACTCAAAGTTAATTTGCAAATCCTATTATTAATAGAATTATTCAAAAAATGTATCATAGTTGAGTTTATTATTATTATTATAATATAAAATATAACATATTACACATAATATTAAACTTGAATACTAAACGTTTTATGGATAATAGCAAATTGTACATATTGAGTTCAACGTTTTCTTAAAGTTTACTTACACATAGGTACCGTAGTTATATGGTACTTCCTCGTGGTATCACTTTATATTCTAAAATTTTTAAAATTAACTTTCTTAATTTTGACGTATCTTTTTTTTTCTCTTAATTTAACACCCTTTAAGTTCATGGTTTTTTAACAAAATTTTAATAGGAAATTATTTCAAGATTTTAAAATATAACGATTTTTGTTCATACACAAATGAGAATAAATTGTGAAAATAATTTCGATTATCTAAGAACTGGGGGTCACTCCCCGAAACATGTTTTCATAATCTTTATATTAGCTGCACTTGTGAGTGAATTGTAGGTTCGTGAGTGAGCGATCTGGGAATTGAAAGTAGAGTGCCATCTACAATCGTTTATGAGATTATAGTGTATAGTCCGATGTAACAAAAAACGCTTAAAATGAAAACCGTATAAATCCTTTGCACAAATTAAAAATTGCATAAGTTCAATGTAAAAAAAAAATCGCATATATAAAAAAATAAATCGAAACTTACAGAAATCAAAAATTGAATTACTCAAAACTAACATAAATCAAATATCGTTTAAATAAGTTTCAATTCGCATAAAATCAAAATCGCAAAAATGGAAACGTGCAGAAATCAATAATGGATTCTTTGCATTATGTATGCACACATACAGTATTTGTATACGACAGTATATAAGGAGTATGCATTTTTATTAAGCATTTTTATTATTAATGTTCTTGTTTTGTGTTGACCAAACCAACAAAATGATTAAAATTTTAATTTTTTTCAAATATAACATTTAAAAACAATGAAAATAATTGAAGGGCCTGGTGTGAAAGGGTGTTGTAGCATTTTCGTCAAAAATTATCCAGAAGCATTTTTTAATGTTTTGAGTGCAATTCTAACCTTAATTTTGAGCAAAACAACAATAATATGTGCAAAGATATTAGTGCAAGAAGTGTGAAGTAACCCAAAGTAAGTTCAGAACTTTTTAACGGACTTTCTTCAAAATTGTAAATTTTTTTCTTTCCCTTCAATTGTGAAAGTCATCTAAAATAATTAAGGATTGATGATTAGGGTTACCCCCGCGAAACATGTTTGTGTATGTTTTATGACAATCGCATAGTTTGTCATGAAATATATTATTGAGTCATTTTGCTGATGCCTCATTGAAATTATGTTGCATACATGAATTATTTAAGTTATTTTCACTATAAATGACTTACATGTAATTAGTTTTTAATTTGTTACTTCTTTTTTTTTTTACATATATTTCTATGACTGATTTGCTTGTTAGGAACATTTCATCATCCACTCTTTTTTATAGAAATTAATTGAGGTGTCTTATAGTACTTGTAATACTTAATGATGCCCTTTCGAGACTTCAGAAAAATCTTTTCCTCTGATTATTCTTCATCATCATCATCATCATCATCATCATCTTTGTGTATATGTTATATACAAGTACTACGATTTATATACGAAAGAGGATTTCGGCATCAGTGCATTTCGCGTCACTTTGAGCGGATGCGATAATTGATGCGAAGTAAAGACTCAGGTCAAAGGGCGATAAAAGAAAAAGGTATTCTATCATGGAAGAGGAGGGCATACATATAACCATACAATGGAATATAACCCCAAAAAAATATATTAGGGGAAAGAATGAAAAAAAACAAACAACAACACCGATTTTATAAAAGCATATCGCCGGTAGAAAACCTTATACATTGACACAACATGGACGTTGTTGAAAATCGTCCTAGGAAGAAGAAGTATTGTAAAAGACCTGAGGCAGGTGTTAAGGTCCCAGGTAAAATTGGTTGGCCCTGAAAAGGAGTTTTATATCCCTCTTCTTGTCTTCAATTTTCTTTTCCCCCTTCCTCGTGGTTTTTACGAGAGGTTTTTTGTGTTGCTGTTGTCTAGAATTTGTATTATATTTTTTGTTGTTGTTTTGTCTTATTCGCTCTGTCGAGCACCCTGCTGGATTTGAAGTTTTCGTTTTGTTTTTTGTTTTTTTTAAGTGGAGAATTTTTTTTTTGGAATAAGTAATAGGCGTCACCTAAAGTGTCATGATGTGCAAGCTTTGAGTTTGTGGAAAGCAAACTTTGAATAAGATAAACATTGTATGCACGATTCTTGCTGTTGAATTGTTGTTGTTGAATTTCGTATATGTAGTGTTCAACAAAAAAATTACCAGTTGTTTAAACTACTAGTACTGTTATTATTTTTTTTTGAGAAAAAATAAATAATTAAACGCATAAAATGAATGGTACTCCAGAAATACTAAAATTGCCAACTGTTTTTTCTAGTGTTTATTACATTATTTAAATACATTTACAACGATAATTGGTTGGTTATATTATAGTCAATATATTGTGTGGTATGTTTATTTTATTGGTGGACTCGGGGGCCGTATAAATAAATTACACGAACTTATTTCGTATATGCGATAGGCAAAAGAAATCCTCTCATGTGCTCGTTACATGCACGAAAATTTCGCTATTATGCGATTTTGGACGGTAGTGCGAAAGTGACTTAACATAGGAGTTTTGCCATTTCATAGGAATTTTTCGATATATGCGATTTTCCATTTAGGCGAGGTTGGCGATTCACCTTTTAAATTGTGGAAATTTTAGGTACTGTACTACAGTGGAATTTGCTTATTATAATCAAGGATAATGTTATCAATCGGCTATTGTTATCATAATCAGTCTGTCCCAACACACTATTGAATATTTTTTTTATCCATTGTTTAATGTTATCAGCCGGCAATTGTTATCAAAAAGCACGTTCCAATTCTACTGTATTAATCAACTACAACTATATTTTTATACGATTACTTAAAATAGTTAATGTCATTTATTTATATTTAAATTACTTCATTTGTTTGTCGATTGACTAAACTTCTGGGTTAAATTCGATTCGGTTATTATTTTTATTTTTATTTTATAAGGTTTGATTTACAAATACTAGTTACCAATGATCCAATTAGCTAGTTGTTTTTTTTAATATCCGAATAAAAGGCTCAGAGCGATATTTTTTTATATAATTTCAAGTTATTACAAAAATAAATAATAGTGGACGAAATAGTGATTCATTGCAAATGCTATTTGAAGAATGCAGCGATTGAAATGCGTACTTTTCAATTACAATGCGTGGCAAGTCAGAAGAGACAAAAAACTATGGACCGATTTTTTCTCTTCAGAAAGCTAGTTGGTTTGATGATTTTTCTTTCCCGCCTTTACGTTACAACAAAATATGTTTGTAGTCGAAGGGGTTTTTGTTGTGTTTTTCGGGTACAGTAGTTTAGAGGCCCCTGGACAAAGAGGCGTGTCCTTTTGTAACTGTTGGTTTGACCGAACCCTGCAAAGATTGAGCGCCTTAGGCAAAGTCTTCGGCCCGGGACCTCGTTCTAGGGGAGAAATGGACATATATTTTCTTTTTACCTGTTTGGCTTCTTACCTGTTGGCTTGCAAATTGCCACTGTGGTCCAAAACGACCTATTGGGAGATTTTTTTTTCTTTCCTTTTGGGAGTGGGGGATTGTTACCGAGGTGTTTTCGTCTTTTCAAAATTGGGGTTTACAACTTATCAGGGATTCGAATCTTGTCTTTCGACGACTTTGTCTTTCTGGGAAGAGATACAAAGTCTTGCCATAAGCGTGAAATGGGAATTGTAAAAATAAGAAGTTTATTTTGTTTTTGGAATTTAGGTTAGGGTTTTCTTTTAGGCTTATTTTTACAGGTACTGGTATTTAGAGAGAGAAAAGAGATTTTTCCTGGGATGAGGATTGAGGAGATTTTTGTCAGGGGTTTTGTGTACTGGTATGTGTTTTGGTAGATTGTGGTCAAAAACAGGGAATCCATTGCAATTCTGGAATGTACAACATGTTATTTATCACTTCTTATGATTCAAATGAGTAGTGGTACTGTCTTATAAAATTGAAGAGTTTATTTCCAAAACGTCTTATCTCCATTTTAATCAATTTTTGAACTAAGAGGCTCTGACAACTGTCCGTGCCTCGCTGATTCAAAATGTAATATTTTCAAGACTCAAAACTTATTATTTCTTACCGAAAAGCACTCCCCAAAACCACGTTTATATGAAGAGTCTATAGATAAATAAATAAATAAATAAATAAATAAATAAATAAATATAAAAAACCTGTTTCCTGAAAAAATTATATTTTTGGATTTAAGACGTTTCGGAAATAAGCTCTTCAATTCACAATTGAATGATATATGGTATATAGTGTTGTTTTATTTTTAGATTAATGTGCAGGAAGATAAATAAAAAATCACCTATTTGAAAAATCTGGTACCCTGTTTAGGTGAAAAAATCACCTAAATAGATCCAAAATCTTACTTTAAAAACAGCTAACTACTTATAATAATAGAGTATTTAATCCCAGTTGTCGTTATTACATTTATTACAGTCGTTATTACTAAGCTTCAAATAAAGTGAATTTTTAAATGTATACTGGATATAAGTCAAATGTATACTGAATACATACTTCAAAAAATGAAATCGTGCAGTCAATGTCTGTCATCTGCAAAGCGATTGTTGTCCGTTTTGTAGTTTGTTTTTTGTTTAGTTTGTTTGTTTTTTTTTACCTTGGTACCAAACGACAGAAGTGTTGGTTCATTTAGCGTGTGTCGAAATTTACATTTTGATAGATCAATAATCAAATGATAAGGAACAAAATTATACACATATTACTTCCTCAGGATCTAATAAGCAACCCACGAAAAACTGGGGATAAAGAAGGAAGGAAGGAAGAAGGGGGAGAAAACAAAGAAAAGTTTTCTGGTTTCAAAGTCTTCAGACCTCAGGTCGGCGTGTGCAAGTTTTGTGTGCACCCCTCAAGACAGCCTGAAGTTTCCTTTAAGACGTTGCCTCGAGGCAATGCTCGTGCCAGCTGCCCAAGACGAAGGGTCTCTAGGCTTTCAAGATCAAAGATGATTTTTCTTTTACCATTTTCTACCCTCCACCTGCATGCGCCTCGCACGCGAACTTACCCAAAAGAAGAAAAATTACAAAGCTTCGGTGGCAGTAGTACGCGACACATAGACAAACTACTTTGCTTGTCAAGAAAAAATTGAGGGAAAAAAGAAATATACAAATAAATGAGGGTTAACTACTCGCTTTCTAGCTGTTCACATCTCCAGAAGGTAACCGTTGATGCGATGATAATAGTGGAAGAACCATTAAAGCTTTTTTGTTTTTTTGTGGTACCACCCCCTAGAAAGGTGTTTTTTAATGGAGCTACTGGATTTTTTTCTTTTTTGGTGGAGTAAAAAAAGTACCCCCTGTTTTTAGTTTAATTATTGATTAGACACATCATGTGACTGCTGTTTTAATGAGAAGTTTGGCTCTCTTATTTTTTTATGTTCAACTATTGTATTACTAGAAATAAGCCCCGTAGTTTGGTATAGTAACCACAGGGAGTCTAGAGGTTAAACTTTGTGTTAGTTTTTCTTTGTGTACACATTTAGTTCATCTCATTGGTCACTGTTTATGTTCGTGTTGTAGTTGGTATTATGGTAACATGTCTATCAGCAGATGAATATAGTGAGCAGGTTTCTACCATTGCAGTTCATCGTTGTAATTTCAATTTGTACTCACTTTCTTATGAACCCGAGAATTTTATTGTTTGCATTCACGTTGTTGTAGTAAACCCCCGTGGATTCAAAGCGTTTGCCGTACACAAACAAACAGATTTGGTTAATTATGTTCAACTATATTGTACTAGTAAACAGCCCGTCAGAAAGGAGGAGAAAGTCTTTGTTTTCATTACGAAATTCGGTGTTTTAACTCATGTTGCTTCGCAATGTTTGTTACAGTTATTTATCATTTTAAGTAAAGTAATATGAGTTAAAACTTTTAACTCATATTGCTTTACATTATTCGTTATACTGGTATAGCAGACTATCAAATAGTATCGATTTCAGTATGAGTTTCAGCATTTTCACACACGGTGCGATGGCCCGCTATCATAGCAGGTGAGGAAGAGGAGGAGCGCGCTGCAATTTCACTAGATAACTTATGTAGGCCTATGTGTTCATAGAATTGATTACAAAAATTATTCTCAATAGTTTTATGTAAACATGATCTTTTATATATCTTAATTTTAGACAAATTCAATTAATTATAGAAACAGATAGCCATTTTTAGGGCATGTTAAGTTGAGCAATTTGTGGACAACATGATCGTCATCTTCTTGCTCAACCAATGAAAACTGGTAAGTAAGAAGCTGATTTCACAAATGTCCACAAATTTCTCAACTTGCCACGCAAAAATTGCGTGTTATGAGGCGTTTATGTTGGCCTCGTGCACATGCTGCTGGCTTTAACCAGGCCCGTAGCCAGGATTTTCTTTCGGGAGGTGCTGAAATTAACCCCCCCCCCACTCCCTTTTTTTA
>JAQIWH010006566.1:0-12670 GCA_034695005.1 Cryptops parisi
AAGGAGGAAGGTCGTGCTCTTTTATTAGTAGGATACTAGTAGACAGCCCGTCAAAAATGACAGAAAAGTTTCCTCATTACGAAATTCATTGAAATGTTTTATCTAGATTGTTAAATTGTTAGATCATTCAATGAAACAACGTTTCGTTGTTTTATTTCATGTTGCTTCGTAACACTCGATTACGTGTAGCAGTATAATGGCTCCTACGACTAGAACGCTCAGTTCCTTTGCAAGGTCGCCTTGGGGCATGGTTTCAAAAGACATTATGTGACATGTGATGCTTTGTCATATAACGATGTCTTTGTCATATGACGATGTATTGTTTAGCCGTCGATAACAAACCGATGCTAAGGTTTTTATCGTTTTATTATATAGGATTTTTGACAAAAAATGGTACTTAACACCCAGGCTCTTCAATCGTATTTAACTTCAAAATGAGCCATCGATATTCTTTTGCTTGACCTTCTAATGATAATTATTAAATTTTTATTATTCCTTAGTTAATGGTTAGTTGTTTTTTTCGGGTGACAAAGTTTCGCGTGTGCTTGTTTCAGTTTGGTTATTTATTTATTTATTTATTTATTTATTTATTTATTTTTTGTTTTTGTCGGTTTGTTTATAATCTCATCTTGACCTTGCATTTCTTCCTGTACTTTGTTTTGGACAAACAAAACTTTTCTTTTTGCTTCTTTTATGATGAGATGAGTGACAACGATTTTGATGGTGATTAATTCTACAAAACAGTAATTATGTGTTATGCAAACTTGACACAAAAAAGGGTCATTTTTCAACATGTCCAAAGTGTACGTTTAATTTTTAAAATAAAATAAAATAAAAATTCTAGTGGTTTACAGGTTATCGAATCTGAGCATTTTATAGAAATTTTTTAGGCAAAGTATGAGATAACATAATTTATACACATATTGGTTAAGGTAATTTCAAGATTGTAGGAAATAAATTCGAAAACAAGACAAAGGAAACCAAGTAAAAAAAAGACGTCAAAAATTGTTTTTTCTTGACGTCTTTTCGTTTTATTTTTTTACTTCTTTTCTTTTTATACTTTTTTCTTTGTATTTTTTAACGTCTTTATTTCCTTTGTCTTGTTTTTGACTTTTTCACTTTGACTTCATTTCCTACAATCAATTTCAATAGACAGCATTTTGAGTCTAAATTTTAGACTCAAACGTAACTTAAAATCTTACTATTATTTCAATGCTCATTTAGATATTTTTCTTTTAACGGAGAAGCCGCTGTTAAGTAGTGGTTGTCGTTTTGAACTACCTAACCTAGTGCCTATAGGTATAGATACCAGTTTAGATACAAAATACAACGTAATTTATCATAAAATTAATACTGTCTTTTTGATCCAATCTTAACTGGAATCTATACTTGAGCGCCAAAAGCAACTTTTAAATATATTTACCCCTGACCCAAAAAAAGCTAGAAACTCCATAGACAATGTGTGTGAATGACTTTATTTCATACATTGCCTGGGAAGTTTTAGGCGTTCTGTAGAATACCTGAATTTTATACTTCACCGGTAACATATAACACATTATACTAAGTACATAATATATACATGGTATATAAGTTCTCTTTTTTGATCAAGATTTTCAATAACGGTTTTATGGAAATCGTAAAATAATATAATTACTTTTCTTTAACGTGTGGGTACATTTCATCTTTTCAAGTACTGTTAAAGGAAAAGAAAAGTTTTTGTTTTGTTTTTCCTTATCATTTTATAGGATTTGGTGTGATGGTTTTTACTGGAGCAGAAAAGCTTTAGTTCAACTTTTCTGATCACCCTTTAAAACTTTACTCGCACTTTCAAACTCGGTTTAGAAAAGTACACAACACGAATGAGACATAAGACCTATAACGTGGCTGTGAGTAATATATTATTATTATTACATGTATTATTATATTACTGTACAGTATTTAAATATATTTTCGTATAAAGTATGATTATTATTTTCATTTATTATAGTTATATATAATTTTCGTTGTGTTTTTGTTATGTATAAAAGTTGACTAACTGTGGGATGATGATGGACTACGTGTTGTATGTTATACCGCCATGTTTTATTCTCTGATTCATTACACTATTAATCGATCTCCTATTCTAACACCAGACATTCTAATCGAGTAACAATCCAAATGCTACATTTTTTGTAAAATTAGTTGTTTTTTTCTATATTTTAATATGATTCACTATAAAATCATATTAAAAATGAACAAAATTGACACCAAAACGTTCAATGTTTTGTTCAACAAATTGAACAAAAATGTTCAATTTTGTTGTAATTTGAATATTTTTATGATTCAGGAATTTGATTTGCGCAATTTTGTTCGCAATTTCATGTTTATTAGCTTAGCGTATATTTATCAATGGGTACGATAGATTATTTTTTGTTGTATGAACGTGTAAACAAAAATAAATAAACAAAAAGATATGATATATTTTCTTGCATTATATTTGATATCTCAGTACCGGTATTTTTATACGTGTAATATTCAATTCCATGTTATTATTGTTTTATGAAAAATGTAATTCATAGAACCTGAGAAGAAACGTACAAAAAACAATTTACTGTGGATTTTTTGACGTGGTTTTTATTTTTTCCGAATAATTGAACACTCGTATTAACACCGGTGAACACTATTTATTACTATTATTTTTCAAACAAGAAAAAATAACTACTTATAATAAAAAAGGCCTAAATTGAATATTAGAAATTTTTAATTTCCATAAACTAATATTCAACTACTTTTGATTTAGGCTGCGTCTGCTAAAGGAAGTTTGAAACGGCCAACTCACGTTCGTTGTGATCGTATTCAACCCCTTGATAATGACGATGAAGTTTCAACGCTCCGTCATCTGGATCCTAGATTACCTCACTACATACAAGTTAAAACCATTTTTTTAATATTACCAATATGTATATACAGGGTGTTTCAGAAAGGCTAGTCAAAATGTTAACCACAGCATCAAAACAAATCAAACAAACAAAAACACCCCATATAAAAACATAGATTCAGAAATACTTCCATTTTTGAGAAAAAAATACAGGGTGAACTCACATAAAAAATGCATATGGTTTCGTAATCGCTGTAAGGTATGAGATTTTTTTTTGTTTGGGACTCGTGTTCATATGGACTTTTCGCTTTGATTTCATACGTAATATCTGTGGTTAAAATTTTGACTAGGAACACCCTGTATATAAAAAAAAAAACGTTATTTTGTTTATCACAATGGACCTTTTTCCTACAACATGTCCAACGGATTTCCCCACTGTTAAAATTCGCTACTCGTCACTGGCAACGAAATTAGACACGCCTTTCTCAAGTCCAAGTTTAAAACAACTAGTTTGAAACGGGGATTTCCTTGTTTTATTTTATTATTACAACCTGATGCAAATGACCTCATCGGTGATGGTGGAAAAATGCTTTTTATGAAAAATATTATGAGAGGATAGTTGTATCTGTTTTATTGAGTTGTTTTTGTGAGGTACTTTTTTGTTAACGGAGAAGCCGCTTGGGTATAGATCCAAGTTTGATGGAACAAACAAAAACATATTTCATGATTGATGATAAATTTAGTTGTGATTTTTTACCTAAACTGGTATTAATATCCACAGACACTAGTTTAGGTTAGTAAAAAAACAACAACAACAACAACTCCATGCCGAGCACTAGCCCCACAAGCGACTTAAAAGAAAAAGTACTAAACGGGAATTATATTTATGTTAACACCCGAATTCAGTTAAAACCCAGTTTTGACTAGTCAAAATTAGATTTTACTGACCGTTTCTAGAGCGATTTTAGACCATTTAATTATAGCGTTTGACAACCTTCGGCCGGTTTACAGTACTGTACAAAAAATTGTTATTCTGCGTAGGTTTACGAAAGAGAGTTACATTTCACGTATAAATGATTTGACGTACAAACAGATACATGTTATCTAAATCCTACCACCGTTTATAATATGAAAGGTTTTTCCAAAAATATTATTTGCATAATTTTTTTTTCAAATTACTATTATTACGCAAAATAGAACTAAACGAAAGTACGGTATATTTTCATAAACAGTTAATTTAAATATGCATGTGAAAAAAAAAGTCTTTATGTTGTGTAGGTTTTAGAATGAGCTTTTCAATTCACGTTTAACCCGTTTAGCATATAAACAGATAGGCCTACGTGTGTTCGAATTTCTACGAGAACTATACATATATTTATTAATCATTTTTCACGCGTGACTAGTAATTTTTAGTATTCCTTATGCAGCTAGAATTGCATTATGATTTCTACGAATTTTTTTTTTTTAAATTAAAGATGATTTTTTTGCATGACTGGTGATTTTTTTCTTTGAAGTGATTCAAATATAACTAAAATTTTTAATACGAGAGAAATACAGAGCATATATGACCATAAAAAGAGAAATGTCGGTTGGTTTTCGAATGAGCATTTTTATTTCACATACAAATCGCTTGACGTATAAACAAACGCATGCTTTCCAAACTCGAATTTCTAGACCATCGGTAGGCCTGTAGTGAAGTTTGTTAGTGTTTTTTTTGTCAATGTGTGAACGTGTTTTCAAGGATGTAGAGTATGTTAATTTCTGTCACGTGACATTGATATCATAAACTTTCTCTGCATTGATTACGTTACATGAAAAAAACAAAATTGGAAAAACACGTTTGTTTCAGCTAATTGAATATGCAGTTCATGTTTAGTCATCATCATCCTTTGATTTCACCTGTTTTCCGGATTTCCCTTCAGAGATGTTTTGGAACCCCTTATCCTTCATTAAAAAAAAAATAAAAGCAACGTGAGCTTTCTTCCAAGAATCCCATTGGAATTCCTTTTCACTTTTATCAGGATATGTGCATTTCATTTTGGTACATCCTTTATACTCTGAAAACAAAACTTAAAAACTTTTTCATCCTTATTCCGTGTAGGTTTTCGAAATGTCTTTTCGTTCCACGTACAAATCGACTGACTTATAAACAAGTACAGAGTTTCGAATTCCTACAAGGATTATATCAGGATTTCATTCATTTTTTTTTAAAAAAAAATTGAATCGATTTAATATTTTTTAGATAAAAGCCAATGTAAAACATTTTTTTATGGAACGTAAACATACATATGTATGTTACATATCACGTGTGTATATAACATATACACATCTTTTTATATAATAACAGGTGTGATTATTTCAACAACAAAAAATATATAAATAAAAAGTATCGTGTGAAAAAAAATCCGTCTGTAAAACAACTTATGGTATTCTTTTGTGATGGAAATCATCTTTTGAGCACTAAATAAATAAAGCATAGAATCATTACACAACGCATATCACGTGATCAACTACAACTATCGCGTGCGATGAGCATTTCCTTCAACATACGGTGTATACTTTTGTAGACCTACCTTAGTTTGGTTTCGTTCTATTATGTCCATTATCTTCCACACTCGGAACAATAATCTTTTTTCATCGTTACAAACGCCTTATTTGTAGACTGTAACAGTATACTATTGTAAATATACACATATATAATATTAATATATATAAACTTTCTGCCGGCATATCTTCTAACAATTTAGTTTTGTATATACAGTATGTATCGATGTTTACACTCTATCGATAGTAAACTCTTAACGTTTATTTTTTTTTTTTATATTTTATTTAATATTTTATTTTCAGTTTAGATTTTAGACACTAATTATTTGAGGGTGTGTGTGTTTACTCAATGATGGTTTCACTGCGTAGTCTCAAAATTCGCGAGTTTAAGACACTTATCTTTCGCGAGTAGTGGAAGGTTCACTCAACTTGGATTTTTATCTATTTTTATTATGAACTACATTTTAGATTATTTCGAGATAGAAATCTTTAAACCTTTTATAGTAGCTTCGCTTGTGAGTGAGTGAGTTTGTGAATGAGTGAGTGAGATGGAAATTGAACGTTTACTGCCATCTACGGTCGTTTATGACAATATACTGTATAGTCCAATGTACCAAAAAAAAAAAAAACAACTCAATAAACGAGAATCGCACAAGTCCTACGCAAAAAACCGCATAAGTCCAATCTAAAAATCGTATATATAAATAAATATATAAATAAATCGAAAATTGCAGAAATAAAAAAAATGAAATTACTCAAAACTCGCATAAATCAAATATCGAAATGACTCAACGATAAATTTAAATTGGCATAAATCGAATACGCATAAATCAAAATTCGCATAAATCTGAAATGTGCAGAAATTACTCAAAATAAATTTGATATCGAATTACAAACAATTTTGCAAAACAAAGCGAATTCAGTTCAAAGATTGCGTATATTTTTAATTCTCATAAATCGAAATTCGCATAAATCGAAACATGCAAAAATTTTAAAAAAATGATTTTTTGCATTATGTGTGTAGTGTATATTGTACTTACAGTATATCTGGATATACTGTATGCTTAAAAATCATTTTAATGTACTTGTTTTTACATGTTTTTATGTTTTTTTAGCCCAGAATTTTAGACACTAATAACTTCAGGCTGCGTTTTTACGGTTATTTTAGACTTAAAATATTTATAATGTAATACAATTATAATATATACGGTTAATAGATTTCACGGTCTACAATCTTCGTGTTTTTTGTTTAGATTTTAGACACTAATAATTTTATAGTAGACTCTTAAAAATAAAATTTCATATTATTTTAGTCTAAATTTTAGACACTAATAAGTTTAAGCTGCGTTTTTACTCAGTGGTTACAAATTGAAAATAAATTTTCTTTTGTGTGTCGGTGGATTTCAACATTCGCGAATGTTTATATACTGTACACCTACCTCTCGCGAATAATGGAAGCATTTTTTATTTTCACCTGAATTATAACTGGTTAAAATAAAGATAAGCGGGTTTTCCCATTGATGTGTTTTAATTTGGACAGTAAGTGGAACTAGTATAAAATGTAGGTAGCATTTCTTTCAAATGATGCTCCTTGATCGTCATAGGAAACGGGTGGCACCTACAGGTTAAAAACATGAAACTCGCTCTCTGATTGGTTGTCGCGTTCTATTAATGAAATGACTCTTGACACGAAAATCAGTCAGCACGTGCTATTCTCAACTTGAAAGGTGTTGTGAATGTCAGTCTTGGGATTTAGTACCCGAGTTGATAGACCTGCAAACACGGATTCAAATTGACAACATGAAGTTATTCAAGAATCCCTTCAATTTGGTGAGTTTTGAAATATATTTTTTTTTGTTTGACGTAGGTTTCTGAAATCATGTTAACACTTTCAATGCTTTGTATAAAAAGTTCATGTTGAATAACAATTTGAAATCCTACGCATACGGAAAAAAGTATTGATTTTACTATCAATGTAAATTATTTTAGTTATACCCCTATTATAATGAATTGTTTTTAATTGAGGCGTTGAGTGATTTTATAGTTTCATAGCAAATAGTTTGATTATCATATAATAGAATAGTGATAACTTTACAATACATTTTACGTTAAATTATTTTATAATATAAAACGGGCATATTGAAATTATATTTCAATGTAACAAATTTCCATGCACATTAACAAGTGCAGTTTAATTTGTGCGTAGGTTTTCGAATATGCGTAACACTCTCAATACAAACCAAATAATACGTGTGAGTGTTAAGAGATTTCATAACCTACGGGGAGAAGGATGATTTCAAACCCATTCAACCAGTTACTAAAGGAAGTAAGAGTATTATAGAAAAAAAAACACCCATTAGATTAAGTTTATGATAATTTTAATGTTTGAAATTGCTGTTTGTGTTGAAATACATTGGTATGTAAATTTAACTAGAAATTAACGTTGTAAACACATTTTGTATTACCAAGTCATTTCAGGTGATAATTGCATCAAGGTTAAAATACAGTAGCATAATGTGGAAACCTAATGACAGAAAGAAAAAATTTAAAAGAGTTAAAACTAGTTCACGGACAGACGTTCCGAGGGTAAAATACTATTGAGTTGGATACCTTGGTAAATCACTCAAGTATTGCAACAGAAACACTGTCTTTTGATTACTTGAAATGCATGCAATTGATTATGATGATTCAACTATTGTTAATACTCTACAATTTGTTTCTAGATTTGAGATTGTAATGGTTTTTAGTGGTACGGTTTGATGGTGATTTATATAGAATGGAGACAGATTATTTTTATTTATTTATTTATTTATTTATTTATTTATTTAAATTTATTTATTGGAATTGCCAAATGGTTCTTTAAACTGATGATCAAAATGTATAACAAGTGAGAATTCATTGATTTCAAGTGAATTGTAAGACATTCCCAAAAAACGTGGTAGTTACTGTTATATGTAATATGTAACTTGTGTTATATGTAACTTATGTACACAGGGTGATTCAGAATAACTATTCTGTCTAGAGGTGACAGAAGGCGATCCATTACAAAGTTGGAAATAGTTGTTCTAAATCACCCTGTATAATAAAGTGATATTTTATAATAATCTTTGTGAAATTGACCAACAATAAGGTATTAAACTGAATAGTTAATATATTTTTGCACACAATGTAAACTAGCTAAATCTGGATTTGGTTTATTTTATTTATTTATTTATTTTGCATAATAAGTTTAAACCCTCAATTTGAAGATTCTTTAACCTTTTGAACGGTCGTCCCTATGACGACCTTAAAACAGGAAGTATTTAATTATTTTTTAGGCCAAACCATGTATTTCAGTAAGCAGAACACTTATGTGGATTAAATCTACTCTTACAAGTCATGCCAAACTTGAACCTTGAGAAAATGTGTACATAACTTACATAGAAAATGGCATTCTAAACGTAAACCTTCGACATTCGCGAAATTGGTTTCAATATTCGCGAGGATTCCAAATATTACACTCCTCGCATTACTCGATATCACAACTTACATAGGAAATATTGCATAAAGGCGAACCCTTTCAACATTCGCGAAATGAATTCCACTATTCGCGAGCAGCAGTAGCATGTATTACTCATGTGACTTCGAAAATATGCGAGTTGGTAATTAAAGTTTTTGTTTATTTTTAATATTATAGTAGTTTTCACTAGTTATATTTTGTGGTTAGTATTCCTTGTTTCCAACATTGCGAATTTTCACGTGCATTATAAAGGAGAAAGCCATTTTTGTTGGATTTCTTTTTAATTTGAAATGGACATTGTTAAATTTGTAATTATGGTTATTTTTTTTTTACACAAAGTTAATGATATGTTGACATGGGAAAAAAATTCTTTTATCACTTTTTAAAGAAAAATCGTATTCAAGGTCGTTGCACGGAAATGGACATTGGAAAGACATGATTTGGGACTTTACTACCAATTTCCTCAGTACTTCAAGGAACTAACAACCACTTCTGTGGGGTTTTTTTGTACGTGTCATGATCAGAATTGGTTAACTTTTTTTAAATTGCATGAAATTAAATGTCAATTCGAAACTTTTTTGTTGATAAAAACAGCAAATTACGCATAAAACCCTAAGAGCAGCAAATAACATACACAAAATGAGTAAAAAAGATGTTACCACTTAGAATAAAAGTGACAGTTTTTTTACTGTTTACCCTGTATACAGTACAACTAAATAAATATAAATTATGTATCATCAAGTATAAAGATAAAAATCATAGAGTAAATGACATACAGGGCGAGTCAAGATGTGACTACTTACAAAATATCGGTAAGTATAAGTGGAAACAACTTTTTTGGTTCACCCTGCACAACAAAAAAAAAATCATAAATTTTCTTTATGCAATTTTTGATCGTAAATGATTAATTTCCAATTTTACTGAAATTACCATTATTCATTGTACGATTATTATCGATACATCAATTGTCATCATTATTATTATTATTATTTTGGGGGGAAATTTCCTCGTCACGTGATTTCTAACTTGTTCTTCTCGCATAAGTCGCACATTCTTCTGTTGATGTTATGAGGGTTTTCCCCCAACATCATCATTTCAACATCAAAACCTCATTTTCTGCAGAGTGATTCATTAACAAGTAATTCATTAACATTAATTTTCGATGTTTCGATTTATGCGAATTAAAACTTTTGCAACCTTTTGAGTAATTTCAACATTCAGCTTATGCGCGTTTTGAGTAATTCCATTTGTTTATGTCTGCAAGTTTTGATTTACTGTATTCATTTATATATGCAATTTTTTTTTCAAACTTAATGCGGTTTTTGATTTATGCGAAGGACTTATGCGGTTTTTTGCGTTTTTTGGTACCTAAAAAAATGCATGATTACGTAGATACATTTGGTACATACAAAAAATCATTTGGTACATATTTGACTCTTAACGGTATATTCTCATACGACTAAACGTTCAATTCCCAGCTCACTCAAAAAGTGAAGCTAATATAAAGAGTATATAAAAATAGAAAGAAGTAATAATTGGACTCTACCAAATTCTTTTAATCTTTATTATCGTGTTGTGATGATTTAAGGCTTAACCCGCGAATCCGAACACTGATTAGTTTGTATTGGCATTCTCAAGTGGAAAAAAACAAAACGGCTCTTTTTTAAATCTTTATTGAGTGATTTGTTCTCTAAACAATTTTGTTTACTTTATACTCTTGTCTGATTGATGAACGACCTTCATTCATGAACGATTAAGAAATCGGAGATTAAGATATGCGTATTCTTGGAAGCCGTGAGAGAAAGTAATGATGATGAGTGAATGCTGATAATAGTGTTTTTTGTTGTTGTCAATCAATATTTTTGTTTGGCAGGTGATATTTCAGTTTTGCACGTCTAATTAATTCATTAATGATAAACGGTGACAAGGAAATTGTAGTTTTGAAAAGACACAAAAAAAATTACGGATAGGTCGTACGAGGACATTCGGATATTGATGGCCTACATCGAGACAAAAGATAGGATATATGCTATATTATCGGCCAATACATAATTAATATTAGATAACATCGTGATGTTACACAATTTCTGTATTCTGTATAAATGTTGTTGGGTTTATTTTTTTTACTAGTGAATAGCCCGTCGAAAATGACGGGAAAGTTACTTATTCATTCAACTCGTATTGCTGTCGCAATATTCGTTACGGGTTTTGGCATTTTCACACATGGTGAGGTGGCGCTAGTAAACACACTGACACAGTGAAAGTTTCTAGAAGATTCTAAAAAATTTTCTCTAGACCCAGGTGCAAAAGATCGAACCACGTGATGGCTTTTGTCCAATGGCTATAACTGGTGAGGAGTAGTAGTAGGAGGAGGAAGGTCGTGCTCTTTTATTAGATAGGATAATTGAAATTCCAATGAATTCAGTAGCCAACATCATTTAGTGGAAAAAAAAGAAGTCTTTGACTAGTAATTTGGATAAACCTCGAAATGCGAATGTGGCTGAAAAAAAAATAATAATAAAGCTGCTTATTACGCGCATTAAAAATCTTTTTCAAGGTTCCACGTAAATGACTATCTTTAAATGTCTTTGAAGCGTATATTCATTTTGTTAGCATCATGTTGCAATAGAGAAAAAAAATATAGTAAATTGCCATGTCATCCAGCATCCAATTATCTGCAAATCTTATCCAGATTTTGTAGCTTCCTTTATTATTATTGTTAACAATTATCAACCGAAATGTTGTCGAGTTTTATGGTTGATCATAAAAACCATAGTACCATACTGAGTACCATATTGAGCAACAAGGTCGATATATAATGCTGCCATTTTCTGGAAAATCCAGAAAGTGGTAAATTGAAAAGCTAGAAACAGTACCGAGGGATACTTTGATATCATTTAATATGTGGTTCATCATTATATTGCCCGGAGCCCTTTGCTTGATAATGTATGCGAAGAATTAAACCGACCAAGTACTGTATTGTATAAATTGAAATTAATTTTTATAACTTTTATAAATTGTTCATATGGTATATATACTTAAAAAATACTGCAATAACTGAATAGCTGATTGTCGATTTTTTATGCGATTTTTGAGTATTTGATTTGTGCAATTTTGAAATGATGCGATTTTTGTTGCATTTGGACTTCTTCAAATTAATGCGATGGATATCTTACAATATCATAAACGCCTGTAGAGATGACAGTATAACGTTAATGACCAATTAGGATCTCACTCACAATCTCGCTCATGTGAAACTAATATAAAGCGTATAATAAACAAGTACTGTACATTAAAAAGGTTTTTTAAGCATGCGTTTTATATATACTGTATATACTTATACAATTAAAAAATATTGCAATAGCTGATCTTCGATTTATGCGATGTTTGTTACATTGGACTTGATATTTTTGTAAACTCCTATTGATTGCAGTACACGTTCAATTCTCAACTCACTCACAAGCGAACCTAATATAAGCGTATAAAAATTTTTTATCAATGTAAATCAGGCTGTGAAATGAGCTTGAACGTACAGTCAGTTAATTTTACATTTTTACCATATTGTATAATTTTGTTGTACAATATTACCATAATGTATTAATAGAAAATAAATTTATATAAAATTAAAATAAAATTATAATTGTACAATTAAATTATGGTAATTTAATTGTACAATATTACCATATTGTATAATTTTTACCATATACTACTACTACTACTCCTCCTCACCAGTTATAGCTATTGGACAAGAAACATCACGTGGTTCTTGC
>JAQIWH010006567.1:0-12669 GCA_034695005.1 Cryptops parisi
TGGATACGTACGTCGGAAAAGTCTTTCTGGTCGCTAAATCTTGATTTATACATTTCATACTGTCAACAAAAAATACATATATTGTACACTATATAAATATAGGCCTACCATATAAATATATGTCACTGGCGGTGTATAGAACCCAGGTATTCTATAGAATGTCTAGCTTCTTTCGGCAAGGTATGAAATAACTTGTACACAACTATCTAGATTCGTATAAGGTTAGTTTACAATTACAACACTTTCTCCAAATGTTGTATAAGGCCCAAGTTTGAAACCTATATTCCTGCTACTCTAGTTTCATACATTGCCTAAACCAATCTTGGCATTCTATAAAGCGCCTATACCTTGGATTCTGTACATTTTCGGTAACATACACATAGCTTTACAAACATTATTAGTTATAGCGAATGAGCATTTACGTTCATTAATCGAGTTAAAACAAGAATTGCCGTTGGTTTGATTAACCGAATCAAAATAAAAGCAACGTCAACTCACCCAGTTGTTTTGACTAGCGGTCGCACTCGCATCCCCAATGCACGCCTTTCGAGGCGATTCAGGAAAAGACTTTGTCGGCGATTTAAGAATGTCTTCCACTACAACTACGCACTCCGTATCAACCACCTCACTCATCTTCTTCTTCTTTTCCTCCAGTCTGTTGATTCCCAAGGACTCCAGTGAACACTTTGACACGTTCGTACCACCGTATCGCCTGTTCATGAAGCAATCGGCAGGAACCTTCGACGTCTCCATGTCAAAGTCGCCGGAATCGTCGTTCAGATCGAGAACCACAGTGACGATGGGTTTTTCCTGTTTGCGAGAACGTTTCGAAGAGACGTTTTGTTCGATCAAACATTTCCTTTTGGGTGCAGAGTTATTGCATCGGTTGGTGATGTTCGGTGTTGTTGGTGAACGAACGATATGCACTTTGCCTGCTGGTTTGAAGTAGGATTCAATCGGACGCATACCTGGTGACGATAATAACTACAAAACAAACCAATAAATCTTATTACAATTGATAAAAATAATAAAACGTTTTTAAATTATTCAAACATAAAGTAAATTATTTTAGTATATTATAAAGTTTGTATAAAGTTAATTAACGATGTTAAACTTACAACTAAAGTCTGTGATGAATCAAACAGCGCAAGACAGCGGAATAGCTTAACAAAGAAAAATCAGACTTACCAACGTTGCTTTTCGCGAATGCCGCAACCGAGAACTGACTGGCGACGATGTGATCACTTTCGATTTTTCGCCTAACACCACTTTCAGTAGTTTATCTGAAGAAAATGAAATATGTATCTTGAGAATAATTTCTACGACACGCACACACATGCATGGGAAAATAACTTTCACAGATGGTGAACATGATGTTGAAAATTGTTTCGTTCCATCTATTTTTGTGTTCGTGGTATTAAGAAACGAAATTGTTAAAAAGGTGTCTAAAAACCATGCCGTTGCAACTGTTAACCTGTTACTTATGTCGTTCCTGCGTGTATATGAAAAAGTTATGCACATTAATTTTAGTGAATGGCATAGAAAGGCAAACATTAGGCCTGACATTATTTCCAAACTGTTAATCATTACTAGCATTAGTTGCACGATGTTCTAAGATGTCACGCATGACACAACCTTACTTACCATCAGCGCGGTGACAAGGCGTGGGCGTGATTTTTTGGTTTCCCACCGAATCAAAACTCAAGTTGAAAAATGAATCCGTGTTTGGACGATATTTGCCGTAGACAAAACCAGCTTTATTCGGTTTCAGGCTCTGCAAGCAAAATAAACGAATAACTTGTTAGTTTCACGAACTTACATCTATGACCATTAAACGAACCCGATCGCAATAAAACAAAAATCAAGAATCTCAACGCTTACTTGTAGGATGTAGTTACGAATGTAATCGGTGTGTAAACATAAAATGTCAACTTTTGTCAACATCCTCTGCAGCTGATTGTTTTGCTGATCCATGAAAACGTGTGTCAGGTTTTTGCTGACGTGCGATAAGTTGGTAGACACCAATTTTCGCTTATAGAGTTTGGCCCCTCCGCAAATGAGAATGCTGCCAATATCAACCAAAAAAAATTATATCACATAAATAGACAGGGTAATACACATAAAAGGGTGTATCTGTACAAACTTTGGAAGTCCGTTCCAGTGACCATCTAAACCCCAAAATTTTCTGCCCTTACTAGAACATATTCCCAAAGTTTGCGCAGACCATTCAGAATCACCCTGTATATAGTTATTGCGATGCATGTGTTGCATATCGATCATCATTGTATCTTTGAAAACCACCAATACCGTTGATAAACACTGGACGCAGCTTTGTTTTGCAATTCCATTGCGAACACCCAGTCATGAAAGATGCCATCGTGATGAGATTTCTCTATTTCGAGCCGGTTTCGTCGTGGCGAGTTGTAAAGATCCCACATTGCCAGCGGCACGTCGGTTTGAGATGAAAGTAACTTTTCGTTCCATTCATAGTCCTCTTCGTCGCACCAATCTTTCGACACAAAACTGTCTTCTACGAACTGGGGTTTCAGAATCCATATCCCTGCAAAAAATATACAACCTAAAATTAAAATCTAATAAGGTCTCTCCCACTGTGACATCATCATCTGAAACCTCCTCCCCCTTTTGACAAAACAAACTATATTAGTGATTTGTACTTCACCTTGTGCACAACCAGATAAGAATTTTTCGGTTTTAGTTATCTTGGCACATATCACGTGGGTACATTGGGTAGAGTATTGCTGTCAAAATAAAGAACGTCAGTCATCACCAATTGAAGAAAAAAATGTCAAAATTAAATAGTAACTATATTAGATGAACAACACTAACAGTTAGAAAGATGCCGCCCAGCTTCTGTATTTTATTGACCAATTCTGTTTGCTCGTCGGTGGATGGAAAACCAGATAAGACAAACCGTTTCAATCGTCTTCTTGCCTGTGAAAAAAACAAACAAAACGAAACATCATTGTTATTAGCGTAGAGGTATACTGAATTATAAACTGCAGTATAGTTTTGGTGTGACCCTGTTATGTGGTTCCGGTTTATCATTAAGATAAACCGGTGACATGAATAAAACGAATATGAATCGTGACGTTCGTTAAAGTGAATGTTGGCGTAAACCGAACGTTTTGTTTTATAAAATGGCGAATGGAAAATGGGTGTGAAAAAAAAACTTCGAACACGATCATATTGTTCTATTTCACGATTCGATTACTATTATAGTATTGTTTAACATTTGGACAAAAATATGTGAGACTACATGTGACTAAACTAATAGTTCGATTTTCCTAGTTGACAACAATAGGATTAAAATTCGAATATGTATTGTGCACAGAATTCGAACACATGCTTAAAAGTCAATATAATAAGCCATAAACAATGTTGCTAAATTGAAAAAAAAAGATATTACCATTTTCCTGTAGTTCATTAAATTCGTTAGCTTGTTAATACATCACCAATGTGCAAAGAATATCAGCAAGTTTGGAAAACAGCGTTGCAAGGTTCTAAAATTTTAGAAAGAATTTTAGCGCCTTTACTTGAAAGAGAAACTATAAGTTTCCAAGGGAGGCAGAGCAAATGGCAAAAACAAATTAACATGTTATAATACTCGTTACGCCATCTGATGACAGATCTTAAAAACTTTTGCTAATGATTAACCTTTGTAAATCTCGCTATTTCTAGCATATTGACCGCGTTCACTTTGAACAATGCGAAGCGAAGTTAGCGTTTTTAGCGCAAAAACCGTCCAAAGGCAGTCGATAAGGTGTGTGGGGTATATGTAATTTCCGAAAGTGAACTTATTGAACCATGATTAAACACAGCGTAACCTTCAACGGTTAGATATTAATAGCAAGGTTATTCTCTATAGTAATAATTAATAAAAACTCCGCCTTTATTGAATCAATTTTCTCCCGTCATTTTTGACGGGCATGGTTCTAGGTAAATTCTTCGAAAATCAATTCTTGAAATCCATTCTTCGAAAGCAATTCTTCGAATGATCAATTCTTCAAAATCTTCAAATTATTCAAATTCTTCAAACTTTTATCAAAGTCGACCTGCACCTGAACAGGTGCAATTACATCAGCAGGTACATCAGCAGTTGGTTGACCCTCACATTGACTTATCTTCCAGTACTTTTCGAATTTCCAGTGCAAAAAGTATTTAAAATGGCACTAAGTTTTGTTACAAGTGAAAAAGGGAAACAAAAGCTTTTGTACGAAGGACATTTGTACTTCAAAGACAAATGTAATGCAAGATGATGAGATTTGTGACTACTTGCGTGGAGTTGCACACAGTATTGCTTTCTGAAAATGTTCCTGTTGGATTTTAATAAGAAATGACAATTTTTAACATTTATAATTGATTTTAATTGATTTTTATTGTTTTTTAATAAGAAATTAAAATTGTTAATATTTTAATATTTTTAATTAAAAATGTTATAATAACTTTTGATTTCGAAGAATTGATCCTAATTCTTCGAATTCCAATTCGAAGAAATGATATTCAAAGAAAAGCTATTTGAAGAATTGATTTTTCGAAGAATGGATTTCAAAGAATTGATTTCGAAGAATTGATATTCGGAAAAAAGATCGGATACCCATTGAAGATCATCCAAAGAAAAATTCTTTTTGGCTGAGATCGTTCTTATTATTTTATATAAATCATTCCATGGTGAACCCATGTAGCAAAAAGTTCACCCTCCTTCTTCATTTTTCTTGCTTGTTTAAATACAACTTCATTATCCTCAGTTAAATGATCATTTATATAGATATTCAAATTCTTACCCAAAATATCGCAACAGTCGGTTGTTAAATTACGAACAGAAAGTCGAATTCTGGCTGAGATAAACTGTTGCTTGATTGAGCTTGTAGTGAAACAACATAAAATAGGTTGATTTCTGTTGTCGGTCTTCTTCTCAATGCGAAAAATATTATCAATTGCTGTAATCGGTAACTCACACTGCAGATGAGAGGCCATTTTGGCAATGATTGAGTGTAGATTTTCAGCAGGTATCTCCGGTATTCACAAGTTTCCAAGGAGGGTTCATGGTCAAATCCGGTGGTGGCGCCACGGGACTCAATACTCATCCAATGGCGGCGGCTAATCGCCAAAGTGTATGGTCTCCAGCGATGTGGATAGTGGATTTAAATTTTTCAATACTCATGTAATGGCGGCTGCGCCTTGGGCCACCCGTGGTACAAATTGAAAACTCAAATTTGGAAACTTGTGAATTCCTCGAATCACTATGTTGTTTTTTAAGCACTGTTAGTTGAGCATGTTAACTTTTTCTTGTAGTATTTGATGATCAGATTTTAATTTGATTTGTTGATCGGTAATCACTTTTGTAGCTTTTGCGTTTTCACTTGTCTGCAGTTGAATTTTTTTTAGGTTGTTGGTCAAGTTTTGCACTGATTTATCAACAAAGTCTATAAATTGTTGTAAATCATTCACAGGTTGTATAAATCAAAAGTATATACCAAATAACTCAAATATTACCATCTACTTACAAAAATAAATTGAAATGCTAAAAAAATAACACAATACAATAAATTATTGTGTAGGATTGCATAACAATATGTTATTTATAAAAACTGTAATATTTGATTTATAAAGTACTACAATACAAAGGTGATTGTGAGTAAGAAAACAGATACTTGGAACACCTAAGAAAGTAAAGAGCATCTAAAAACTATGCTGCTTACCTAAAAACTATAATGGGCTCATGAACCCATTCAAGTGTATTACAAACCACCTAAATCTATTATACCCTCACAATGAATAGAATTTAACCTCACAATAATGCACTTTGATTGTTAGGATATAATTCGGTTTTATTGTTTAGTTCCTCTACAAGCTTTAATTTTGGACTTTCTTTTTGTCATATTAACTACTTAAAATATCACTGGAATTTAGATTTTGACATCAAATTGAACTAGCAAGTACATATTAGTTAGAAACGGTGTTTTGTTTATAGAAATCGAGCTAGAATTGTATATTTTGATATTTGATATTTATTGTGGGCCAAACCAGACCTCTTAAACAACAAGAAACCTAAAAAATATACAGCATAAAAAATCAATACAAAGAAATATACAAGTGAAATAAATTAATGCGTAAACAAACAAAAACCAGGGAAAGTCAAGATGAGGCTTGTATCCGGTAAGCCTAAGTAGACAAATATTGCATAGTATCGAACTAATCAAAAACTAATACAATAACAAAAGATTACAATACAATAAAATCAAAAATATCATACTAACAAAGCACAAAGTAAACCAAACATCAAAAAAAAAAATAAATAAATAAGAAAATAAAAAAAAAATAGAGGAAAAAATACATGCAAAAAATGATAGGGAAAAAAACAAACAAAAACTCAATTAAACATTCCCAAATGATCCTTGCAGAAACTTAGTTGCAACAATAGTCTTAAAAACATACTTTGATCCCATAATTGACAGCTTATTTCAGATTTTGATACCTCTAACAACCCCAAGGCTTTGAGCAAAAGTAGATGAAAAACGAGGTACCAAATAACCAGTGAACCTAGTAGTGGATATAGATTGAACTAAAAACCCATCTATCATCTCTATAATAACATTAGGTAACAATTTGTGATGATATTTATAAACAACATCTGTAGCATGAAGAAGAGAAATTTGAGCAACTTTCAAAAGGCCCAATATACTATAATCCTGCTCTACACTATCCCTTGAATATTTACCTAAATAGATTCGAATGAAACGATTTTGCAAAACAAGAAGTTGGCTGAGGTTTCCATTACCAGTACCACCCCATAAAATTATTCCATAAATTAACTTGCTGTAGAACAGGGCATAGTAAATCTTTAACATAACAGATTTTGGAACCAGATCCTTAATACGATAGCAAACTCCAAGAATAGGAAATAAAGATTTTCTTAGGTTACAAACATGAGGTGACCACGATTGACTAAAATAAATAATGAAACCCAACCATTTAAATTCTTGAACTCATTCAATACTTTCTGAATTAAAGAAAATCCGGTGGTTCGTATCAGGGATAGTCTTATACGAAGTGTAAATAACATCCCCTTAGTTTTATTAACGTTCAGCTTCAACCCACTCTCTAACAGCCAGTCATAAATCAAATTCATGATGAGATTCATATCTTGAATTAACGTACTGTTAGAAATCCGCAGGCTTCTATTGTCTTTCGATAATTAAAATTTAAGTTTGAAACAGGCACTAATTGTAGCGCCGAAAATTGACACTTAGCTTGCCGCGCTAGGCTTACTTTGCTCGGCTAAAGTTGCTCTTGAAATTCCGTGCTTGTCGCGCGTTTTCTGTTACTCGTGGCGCGCCGAAAAAGTGGACTTTGCCTCAAGGCAGGTGAGCACGGAAGAAAGCGATTTGTTTACAAAAAGGGGCAAAAAAAAAGTTTCGCTGCCTTACACAGCGCGGGCTGCTTACGAACTACGTGCGCTGTGAGTGTATAGTGGCTTTTTAATTCCTGGTCAATGGACGCACGCAGTACTTTATAAATTTATTATATTGATTCAAACCTGAGGATTCTAATAGAAAAGGTTCTCCCTGCTTAAGGAGACGCAAAGACGTACACAAAACTTCTGTTTGATAGCAAAACACTTTTTATTGCAATTATACGAATAGTAATTCGAGAGAAAAACTCTGACACTTTTTGTCAACAATGAAATAAGAATTACGTTTCCAAAAACAAACTGACAACAAGACGATACACTTTTTCGTTCAATTCAATTACGAGTTAATACAAAATTATCACACTTTTCGTTGATCTTCAAATACAATCCAAAAACAAAGTTATCACACGTTTCGTTAATCCTTCAAATACAATTCAAAAACAAAGTTATCACACGTTTCGTTAATCCTTCAAATACAATTCAAAAACAAGGCATTCCAGGTTCGTGGAGTCTGTAGGACTATCGCCTATCTCCCGTCCACAACCTCTAAGCCCTTCAATTTATTCGTTATACATAAAACTTTTGCTAGACCATAAGCCTATTCTGTTCGTGGCTTAAACGCTTAAGGTTGAAAAACATCAGTATGACTTTTTATTTTATCCTTTAGTTTCAAAACGTTAGTTCCCAGTTAAATTTGGCAATGCTCAACACTAGGGCCAACCACACAGGGGACAGCCGTGTTCACGACTAACCTAAACCAGAGTCCGAGCAAGGAGGCACATGAGCGTTGATGTTGTTTGCCGTGGTCTGGGTGCTCGGAAAACTGTCGACCGCACGAGCATTAAAAAATGCTTTATCGAACGGGAGTCGTGGTTTGGTGGTCTGAAGTCGATGGTTAATTCTTTGAGTACTGGATCGGGAGACGAGTCTCAACAGATCTGCTTTTTCTTCGTCTGTCTCTGGTATTTATACCGTTCCGGTCCTCGTCAGCATCAATCAATTTTTTCTTCGTGTTCTCGTTGGTTGATTTGGTTTTTCGACAATTTCATTCGCTCACATGACCCTGCTCGTCATCATAGACCCGTTAGCGTGACCTGCTTTCACCCATCACCCTGGTGGTCAACTTTCGTAGCTCGCATTGTTAAAGTGGATTTAGGCTAGTCAAATACCTTTTTCTAGCCCATGTTAAAATTTAAGATTTTGAACCAATTTTGGACAAAAACTAATAAAATCAATTTTTTGCTTTCCCAGCATCCCAGACTTTCCGGAGTCGCCGGACCCTTCGGAAGAGGAGGAAGTCATCGTCCTCAGCAGTTCTAAAGCCAAAAACCATTAATTTATAAAAAAAAAAATTTTATGTAAAACTTCATACTGTACGTTTTCTTTGCCTCTGTCCTACCACGAACTATTTAAACATTTGTCATACACTTTTTCATTACGCTACAGCCCTGTTTGTTTGCTTCATCGTGGAACATCATACCGAGACATAATTCAATTTTATACACTTTGTCAACATTTAAAATTCATTTTTTGTTAATCACACTTAGTCGTTCAGCAGTATTTTCCAAAAGTCGCGCAGTTCGTTGCTGCACACAAATATCTTGTTTTTACGTTTCTATTTTTGTTTTTTATCACTTTGCAGATTTTTATAGATTTTGGTAGAAAATCCATAATTTTCCTATTTTTTGTTTTCCAAAACATCGATCATTGGAATGTTGCACTGCACAAAGGATCGGGTTTGAACTTGAAAAACAGGTGTGTCGAACAATGGAGTCACTTAACGATTTTGTTTTTCTTTTGCTTGCACTCGTGCCCGTTTTTTGGAAGGTCATGGCGGGCGCGTAGGTACACGATAATTGTGATTATCCCCACAATGCAGCGTTCATGTTTTTTGACCAACCCGGGTCTTGCGTCGTCTGCTAGTGTTTGTTATTCTTAACATCACTCCCGAGCGATTGGTTTGGATCACCACGTGATACAATTTTACTAACCCCTGTTAGTATGCAGAGTAAAAAAAGGGGGGAGGGTCCTGGTGTCCCTTCAGTTCGTGCATAAATGTTTTGTTTTTTCACGCACCACTTATTTCGTAGACAATTTTCCCGCTTCCTTCCTATTCACGATGGCCCAAGAACAAGTATGGGAGAGGATGGCGTCGGACCTGATGCGGTCGTGGCCGGAGGTGAGGGCACGTCTCGCCTTCCGAATGGCCGTCACTCCGGAGAACGTATCGCTCCATCCGGTGACGTCGTTCGCGATCGGTCAGGTTGCTGCTCCATCGAAGTCGATGCTGACCCTGGGAGGTCTGCTGAGTGACCGAGAGTGGCCCAGCCTCGTGGTCGTGCTGCAACAATGCCCAGGCGGGCCGAGGACGACCGTCCTCCAGTGTCGTCGCCGGGACGGGGGGCGTGTTTACCCTTTTCCACCAGATCATGTTGGTAAGTTTGAAACCAGTTTTCCTTTTGTATTCTTTGTGTTTGTCACCGCATGGTCGCTTTGTGTTTGCTAAATGGTCTCTGTAAAAACGAGTTAGTCGAGAACACAGTACACAATTCCCATCAGAAGACCTCAATGTCGATTGCCATTAAATCAGCTAGTTATTTCGTAAAACCCATTCCGAGTTGTCTATCAAAAGTATTTACAAAAGTTAGTTACAAAATCGCCACATGAGTCACGAGTTGTCATGAGTTGTGAAACAAAAAAAAAAAAAAAATTTTAATGGGTGAAAGAGGAGGAAGGTTGGGGTTTTTTATATACAATATAAATACATTTCTAACAATTAAGTAGTGGAAAGGAAAGAGAGAAAGAACAAGAAAAAGGAATTGAGTGCCTTGCTTGCCAAGACTAGCAAACGTGGTTTTTTGAATTTGCCGCGCTTTGCCTCTTAGTCCGCTAGACCCCTATTTTTTCAGACGCGTCCCCAGGTGGCGCCTGCATCGAGTCACGACTACGAGCGAGTTGGGCGGGAGGATCAATTAACGCGTCGGGTTTTTCCTTTCGAGTGCGTATGCCTTGTAACCAAAGCGGTACTTTATTAGGATCGCGTTGTCGTAGGTTGTAGGGGGCGACTCTGGTTGTTTGCCTTGCAAAGTGTGCGTGCAGTGGGGGGGTTCTTTTTGTGGGCGTGTCCTGCCGTGGGGGTTCGTCTTTGGATGAAGAGGATTCCGCGAGCGAGAGTGGGTTATCGTGGTGGTGCGGTGGTGTACTTAATGCGATCATGACCAATTGATTTTCTTTTTCAGCGCACAGAAGAGCTGGCGGAAGATCCGGCAGCGCAGAGGGGGCGGGCCTCTCTGCTTCGAGAGGTGGACCCGTTTTCCTCTGTTCGGGCGTACCTCGCCGGATACGACGATGCCGTGGCGGCACGCGCCGTATTGAGCTCGGGGAGCTCGTCGTTGAGCCTTCTGAGGGGGGGGTGCTTGGTGCCCGTCGCGGCCGGTTCCGCTGTTGCCGCACGTCGCACGCTATTTCAAACGCCTGGCGCGCCGTACCCCGCGACCGCTCGGCGCATGCGTGGCGTGCGCACCTGAGTCAACTGGGACGCGGGTCCGAGTTGTGTGTGGGGGGTCATTAAAAAAAAAAAGATTCATTGCTTTAAAAAATTCAATTACTTCGGTTTTGCAAAACAGAATTTGTGACATGCTTTCTGGACATGAATTGAAATTCTGGGTGTTGGCATAAGTATTTTGAAACCTTTTTATGCTGTCACTTGTGAGCTCTCATCGGAAAAACACACCACAATTAGTAAAATTGTGCCAATTCTTGGATTACTTTAAAATTCTTTGACCAAAGTAGTTCCTGAAACTAATGTGGTTAAAGCTTTATAAGGTTCATTTTACCAATGCATGGTGGGTGTTCGATTTAAATCTATCGAAACTGTTCTAACATACAGTACAGCTACAATATTAGATCCCAGATTCAAAAAAGCAGACTTCAAAAGTCATAGTTGTTGTGCCGCTGCAATTAATCATTCTTTGCAAGCCTTTTCTTCTGTAGGATTTGAATTAAACGTTGACAATTCATCCACTGCAGAGCCCACTGATGAATTCGACATTTGGGCGAACAGAAGCATTGATGTAAGCTTACCAAGTGCCAGTGACAATCTCAATAAATCAGCTTTACAATCCAATTAAAAAACGTACTTGGACGCCCCATTAGATTCTATCAAACGTGATCCATTACGCACTTGGGAAGCATTGGAAAAATTTAATTAGAAATTGTGTAGCATAGCATTAAAGAAATTCTGTGTCCCCGCAACGTCAGTTCCAGCTGAACGACTATTTTCAAAAGCAGGGGCTACATTTACCAAATTGCGAAGTGCATTGAAACCAACAGATCGGGTGTCCATCTACATTGCTCAGTTTTCCCCCTGCCCTGAAGGTCCTCTTTGGAACCCTGACATGACCTGGTTTATGCTCTCAATTATTATTTGTTTTGTGATAGGAAAGTACTAATTTTTATTTTTAGTATTTTAGCTGCTTTGAGGATTTCCTCCTCACAAAACAGATCTTTGAGGGTTATGCGGTGTGGAATCTCAAGGCAGAGACGTTAGATTTCAGAAAAAAGCACGCTTGTGTCTCCCAATGTTAAAGTCTTAATTGTTCTAATTTATATTTATCATAAAAATATAACGCCTTCAACGACTTCAAAGAAGTTGTACGTCATTTTGTACTCATTTAAAAAACCTATTGTTTAAACACATTGTATATTGCGATAACTTCTGAAAAGTTGCTTAATGTTTTCTTTTTCAGTTTTCCACAGACTTTGTTTTAATTGGTAATCTCTTTGCAATCTTCTTTCGAGAATACTAATTTTTCAAAGTTTTATGTATGTTTGGCTGTTATGGGTCAAAGTGACGAAAATCAAAAAAGTAAATAAATGTCTTGAATTGAATTGATTGTTCTAAACTTTTGGCATAAAAATAATTTCAAAAATTTACATTTTGTTACATGTAATTTACAATATTATTATACTCCATTTCACATAAGCTGGCACAGAATTTGCTTGAAGCAGCCAAGGGGCGAGCTAGGTGATCACACCATCTCACGTGCCTATACTCTATCTCTTCGAACTTGGCACATTGTTATTTAGCCAGCCAATAGAGTGAGTGAGCCTATTCACGCACCTTTCAGGACGCTTCCGCTTATAAAATAGTCCCTCCCGAGTCTTCACGTTTCCAAGGTACTTGTGTGTGCTACTTTCAAAGATGGCGTCAGGAAACATGCATGCAACTTGTGTCT
>JAQIWH010006568.1:0-12667 GCA_034695005.1 Cryptops parisi
AGGCTTATAAAATGTAGGTATATCGTCAGCAACACTCTTTGTGAAAAATCGGACCCTTCATGTGGCAAAATCTCATAATTAACCGCACATCTAAATTTCATACAAAAAATGTTCCACAACCCTAGTCTGTGTTCGAAATTTCAGCTCTGTAAGTCACCGGTAATCTACCAAAATAAAGAGCTCAGAGATGTTGAATCATTCCAAACAGTAAGTTAAATAAAAGAGGTTAAAAATGCTTAAATTTGGATGTAAATGTTTACAGTTATCTTCAAATGTGGGTATTTGTGTAGTAATTTAAAAATATTTTATTATAAACAATATTTTTAGAAGTATATATGAGAAAACTCAATTAATGCTAGGGTTACGTTCGGCACTAACCTCGTATACATCGAAAATCACACACATGATTCATAATAACTTAATTTCATAAATTAGATTCATAAATTCTTAATTTTCAGAGGGAATGGAGGAAATATCATGAAATATACTTCAATAATAATATGTAGTTCGGAAATACTTCCGTAACGAAATACAAAGAAATGACAAAATATTTATGACGTATTGTAATACATTGTTCCGATAGTAATAATAATTATTATACCCGCAATAAATACACAAATTATACCCGAAATAAAGCAAAAAATGTTTTGACAGAAACTTGTATCAATATCTATTACTGTCATAAAATGCAAATTTATGTACTTTATTGGAACTTGCAATAAACTAAATCAAATCAAAATCAAAACGCTACGTGTACATTGAGAGTATACGATGTTCTCACTTTCGTAATTTCGTTGTATATCGTTACGAAGGTAGTTCCGAACTACAGTTTATTGCTAAAAAATGTTTCATTACATGACTCCTCTCATCTCTGATAATTAGGAAAAAAAATTTTTTATAACCCTGTATATTTAAATCTTTGTGACGAGGCAAAATTTTAGCTTTAAATAACTCGTGAACCACTGTAATTGCATACTAAAGTAATTTTTGTAGAGTATAACGACCATCTAAGAGGATTTTTCTCATAATATAGGAGCAAAATTACATATACTTTGCATAAATCGAGTTTCTGTACAATGATAAGCTCAAATTGTCAATTTGTACACAATTTTCCATAGCAGTGAGTTTTTTAAAATTGAATTATCAGTATTGTTGAAATGCAACATAATATATTTTAATATTAATATTTTATTTTCCGTTTCATTCAAAAAACGGCCAATCAAAAATGCGCATTCTTTCCGGTTATGAAAATTTTTATATCATATTATTTTTTTTTCTTAAGTTTGGGTTGTTTTTTTTTTCTTTCCTGTTTTGTGAAACATTTTCATAGGTTTCCTTTTATTTTTCTAACGTTCAACTTTCACGGTGATAGCAGTAGCAAAAAAGTTTTTCGCATATTTCAAAGTTTTTGCATACTTCTTCACCTGCGTAAATACGAGCCTTACGAAAATGCCAGAGCTTGTATTTTTTTTTCTTCTTCTGCTTATTCTTCTCATTCCGCACATAGAGGATGATAGAAGCAGTGAAAAGAAAATTCTCCATTTCTTCCACCTTTTCTTCTTCAATGGCTTCTTGTTCTTCTTCTTCTTCTTCTTCTTTCATCTTGGTCTTCTTCTTGCACAAGATTTCTTTTTCCTTTTACCACAGTCGGTGCAGTCAGACAGACTTTCCCCTCCCTCTCTCTCTCAATGCCGTTAACCTATCGGAAAATCGACCTGAGGCTGTTGCCACTACTTCCCAGCGAGCGTAAATGAAAACAGCAATCATCGCAGCAGTTATTAAGTTTGCGTTGTCACATAGTAGTAGTAGTAGCAACAGTAGTAGAAATAGTAGAAGTAGAAAGTGAGTGCAGTCGCCATTGCACCAGACATAATGACAAAAAAAAAGGTAACCGACAGAAAGTCGGTTGGACATTGCAACTGTAAACTTTGTAGCGAAGGGAATTTTTGTATTTTCCCAAAACCTATCTTTGAAATTGTTACTTTGAATGTGTAGGGAATGATTAGGCTTCTCTTCAATACTAGAAATTAACTACCGTGATTATGATAACTACGGGGTGTCTAAATTACTTACAGTACAGCTTATGTTTATGTAGTTTATTGTTATAATTTGAATTTGCGTTACGTAAGGCATTTTATTATTGTATTACTACCTTTACTAACATGTAATATGTGAATAACGCTGACGCAATTCAATAATTTTCGATGTTTATTAATACTAATACAAATACTACTATAATAATACTAATACTAGTTTAATCATGGATTAACAGCTCCCATATAGTTTTTCAGCTCTTACTGTTTGTATGTATGTGTGAGTGAATATAATGCTATCTGTTGTTAATGGGTCACTAAGTAATAATAAAAACACAACAATCAGGATTACACCAATTCTAGCATCCGTCATTGTTGACGGGAATATCGTTAATTGGAAATAAATTCTATCATCATTTTGAAATGAACGTGACAATAAGAACGAGTCTCCAATTGGTGGTTTGTTGAAAGTTAAACGTTTATTGTATTTATAATGATGCTTACAAAACTCTAAAATGTCAATGATAATTGAACGGTCTGGTGTAAAAGGGTGTTGAGTAACATTTTTTGTCAAAAAATAACTTAGAAGCATTTTCGAATGTGCTAGGTGCAGTTTTACCTTCTTAATGCATAGTTTTCAGCAAAACAATAATATATGCAAAGATACTAGTGCAAGAAGTGTGAAGTAGCCCATAGACAAGAGTGCACCCTGTTTCGCTTAAAAATAATTGCTTCGACTCACCTGTTTTTTAGACGTAACTGGAATTCTTATTTCGCCCACTGTGGCATCCAACGTGTACATAGAGTTTTAAACATGCTAACGATAAACTTTAAGTATAAATTTAACCTAATTTAACCTAACCTAACCACTCAATATCATCCTCCTTTCAATAAACTTAAAGTTTATTGAAAGCGAAATAGAAATTCCGGTTCCGTCTAAAAAAAAAATACAAAACAAAACAGGTGAGTCAAAACAATTATTGTTAGGCGAAACAGGATTAGGCGAAACAAGGAGCCACGATAGACAACAAGGCAACTTCAAATCTTTAAACTCGTTTTCTTCGAAATTGTGTAAATGTTACTTAACATTTTTTGACACCAGGCTCTGTCAAAGAGCTCTTTAATTTATTTTTGTATGTCTAAATAAACCAACAGTGCTGTAATGCATGCTTATATGTATTGAGAGTCTAATAGTATCAAATGGAAACTTTAAATTAAAATATAAATTTAAATGAGAAAAACCGTAAAAACATAAGTTTCTGGTTACTTGAGTCTCTGATACATGACGCTATTGAATTGGAAATCTATAATTAAAACTACCGATTACTGTGGTTTCTTTTGATTGACATAACTTAGTTACACCATCATTCTTTAGACCGCGATAAATTTGCCTTCACTATTAAACCCCATTATTTAAACAACTATTTTAATATGTTACACGTATTAACGTGTATTAAATATAAATGTGTGTAATTCTCTATACGTTACAGTACGGTAGCTCCGTCTTTGAAATGCTAGGGTTAAAATATTTGCTCAAAGCAGCGAATACCGGTTGAAAAACACGGTTTTGAAAAGATTTCAACCCGACTTTGCTATGATCTTTTGGTCTGTTTAGTTTTAATAAACTGACCGAAAGATCACAGCACTGCATTTTCGGATGAGTTTTCAAGTACAAGAAATTGTTTATTAAACATTACTACACGCAACTTAAATAAGCAAGTGCAAATGTAGTTTGTTGCTTTAACCGGAATAGCATGTATTTCATTTATATATAGAATCACTGTTCACTAGGTTGTAAAAGTACTAAACCCGAGGAGAGAATCTACCACCATTGTTTACTTTAACAGCTACACACACACACACACACACACACACACACACACACACACACACACACATACACAGAGAGAGAGAGAGAGAGAGATGGAGGACCTTTAAGTTTTAAACCTTTGAGAGGACCTTTGCTTTAAATTTTCTCATATAACCTTTGCAAAATGGCAGTGTCCATGCCCGCATAGGCTCGTCGTACAAAATTAATTCAAAAGTAAATTCTTTGTTCGATCGATAACCAACAACTATTTTCTCAATCACTCCTTCGCTTTTCTCCATCTCGGGTGACTGGTATCGTACTATATACAATGAACAATAAGATGCGCAAAAATCTATTTGGATGCTTTTGTTTCTTAAAGTTTTCCACTAAACGGAGTTTCACACGTCAAAGTTTTTCAGTCAAATTCCATCGATTCTGACGTCGTACACACATCCGGGTGTATGTTCAGTGCTTTTGTTGGGTTTCGTTGTTTGATCGTAAGCACCAAAACGCACCCGGACGTGTACATGACGTCAAAAAACAGTTGGGATACAGTTTCTGAGTTTAGGCTGTTTTATTATCCAAATTGGTATGATTTATTTAAATTTCTGATATTTTCCACTTAAAAGCTTTTGTCTTAAAAAAGTACAGTAATTATTTTTAGCATCTGCAGTATCCCTGCGTTATATTCATTCATACTTGTAATACTGTATATAGTCATCCACAGGGTAGGTTATAATTATGTATTCAATTTATAAAGGTGGCCTATTTCTACAAGTGACTAATTGCTATATCATAGTTATAAATGAATTCTCACGTGTTTTACATAATTTTGCAACGCATGTTTTAACCGCAAATAAACTACTCATTTTTATTACTTATCAGTACATTACTTGATATCTATCTAATAATTCGCTTAGTGTGTGCGGTTCAAGAATGTGTGTTCCCTTCTGGAATGTATGAAAGTTAGCTTTTACTCTTTTTATTGCTTTACCCCCTACACATGTGGTGAGAAGACTGTAGGGGAAATGGTAAGATTGCACTTTCACTGGGGCCCTCCCTTGGGGCGGCAAGAAGAATGAAAGAAAACGATCAAGCTAAAAAAAAGCAACCTGTCTAATACGATCCGATTAAGTGTAACGAATATTGCGAAACAATATGAGTTAAAATAATAAATAACACGAATTGCATAATAAAACAATGAATCGCATAATAGCAACTTAATAATTTAATAACTTGAAAACTTTTCCGTCATTTTTACGCGCCATATACTAGTAATATATAAACAAACTTTTCGATGGCAAATCATTTTTTAAATAAAAGACGTGTTAATGTATTGTATTCATCTACTAAGTTTCAAAAATAATATTAATAAACGCATCTATGGAAATTTTCCAAAATTATTTCTTTTTTATGATGGCTTTGCGTAAGAATGCATTGAAGTGCAAGCGATATTTTAGGTAACAGTGTGCGTCGTAATAGTGAAAACGCAAGTCTAGCTTTAATGGTATAGCTAGCAAGCCATGCAAACACGAAATGACTCGAGTAAAGCGGGCACCGAGGCCGACGACAGTGGCATTGCTAGTACCAAGTATACAAGTAGTAGTGGTGGTAGTGATAGTAGTAGTAGTAATAGCAGTGTCATTGCGAGAGTTGGTTACGTAGTGGGAAGAAAGTCTCTAATTTAACGATGGAAGGGAAATGCTTTAAGTGCACAATAAAACTCACGGCCAGTGTAACGCGAAAGGGCGTCATTATCAACAGATGCACCGCTTCTCAGATTATTACGCAGGGCCCTGAGAGGAGAGGAGAAAAGGAGGAAGAGGTTGAAGCCTAAATCAATTTTCAACAAAGCACACACACACACACACACACACCATCGAAAGGAGTGAAATTGCAGCAATTGCCCCCCAGGCTTTGATCACATGTTTGCACCAGAGGATGCGTTGTCGTTTTGGAAAAGGAGGCGTTTTTCCAACGTCGCGAACGAGGCAATCGTCACCGTCTAGCTCGCTGCATTCACGATGTTTGCGGCTGAGTGAGGAGTGGCTGCGGTCACCCCGTGACGGATCTGAAGGAACACAATCGCCGTTAACCAGAGAAACGCCATTGCGCCGTAATTAGCCAAGCGCTGATTGGCTCGCCAGGACAACTTTTGTGTCCCCCCTCTCTCTTATCGATATCCACTTGGCTCTTTCTCTCTCTCTTTCTCCCGCGACAAGATTGTAATACACGACCACTTAACTACCGAGTGCCTTGTCTCGTCACTCTTCTTCCTCCTCCTCCTACTTTTCATTCGCTTTTACGGGTTTTTAACTTTTTTTTGTGTGTGTGTGTGTGTTTAGTTCATTTCCTGTAGTATAAGCACGCACGTGCAGCAGTCCACCCAAGTTGGTGGTAAACGACCAGTCTCAATTTGCTCCCGAAATGGATTAGTGTGTGAGTTTAGTGGGTTGACCGTTTGTTTAAATAATAGTTAGCCGATTTCTTATTAAAGTGTAAGGGTTATCATTGTTTTTTTTATTTGAGAGGTAGTTATAAAATAAAGACTGTACCATTTGAGTTTGAATTAGATGTACTGTAATGTAAAATTGCATAACTCGGCCTGTGGTTACCATACGAACTAATGGTAATATGATGGTTAATTAATATGATGGGTAATATAATGATTAATTAAGGCAATATGATGGTAAGCCACACTTTTCCAAAAAATGACGTTTTTTTTTACATCAAACTGACCTTCAGTACTATTTCTAGCTTGTTACTTTTACCACTTCCTGGGTTTTTCAGAAACTGGCGGCATATGGAAAATCACTTTATTGTTCAGTATGACACTCTATAGAGACTTTCTCATTACAAGGAAAATATTAATAGGAAAAACGGCTCTCTTGAATAATTTCAAATATGTAGCTTACTATTAAATTTTCCGAAACTTTTCATATATTTAGAGATACTGTACTGAAATAATATTTTCACTAAAAAACAAACTCAACAAAAACATTCTAAAATCGTTTAAATTTTATTAAAACTAAGAAATACCGTATCACACGTACTGTTGAAATTCCACGTTTATTGTTAACATACCTTACGCATGTCGTATTTCATACAGGGTAATTCAGAATAATCATTCCTAACTTTCAGAGGTGATAGAGGGCGTGAAATAAAACAGTTTTATTAATAAATTATAGTCCGGAAATAATTCCGTACCGAGTTACAATGAAATTACGGAAATAAGAATGTCGTATAATCTCAATGGGAACGTTGCGTGTTGGTTTATTTCCAACGGATAAAACTATCGGACCAATGTATTATCGATACAACGAGATACAACAAAATTTATGACGTGTTGGAGATAGTACATTGGTCCGATAGTTTCACCCGCTGGAAATAAACCAATACGTTACATACATACCCATTGAGATTATCCTTATTTCCGTTATTTCTTTGTAGCTCGTTACGGAACTATTTTCGAACTATAGATTATTAATAAAAGATGGTTCATGACTTCTATCACCTCTAAAAGTTAGGAAAAAAATATTTATAAAAATCACACTGTATACTTGCAATGCACAATATCATTAGGTGTAAATGAAAAGCCGACATCACAGTACGTAACTCCGGTTAAGATGTTAAAACGCAAAACCAACGGGAAATTTTGATGCGGGCCCATCCCATGAAGCGTAATTAGTTAACGTGTTAATTAATACAGATTATTAAATTAGCTCGTTGTAAAGTCTTGTTGAGCTGGAAGCTGAAGACAATAGGTTATCTGAGAAATGTTTGTTCACCCGTGACTTTATTACGAGCCGCTAAGCTCGTACAAATTGGAAAAAAAAAATAGGCGACGATGACAAAGAGTGAGAAACTTGGAAGCAAAAGAGTGAGAAATAGAGCGGACATGGGAGGTAAAATAATAATATTAACGGAAAAACAACGAGAACAACGATAAGAAGATTATTCTCATCATTAATTTTCCACAGAAAATTTTCGATAAGTAGTAAGCCCTAGCCACTCTCGGAAAATTATTTCCTTCACTTTTTTTTTGTTAGTTTTCTTTTCTATTTTATTTTAATTTTTTTCGAGATTTCTTAGATGAGATTTTTTTTCTTTGATGTTTTTTATATTTTTATTTTATTTTATTTTATTTTATTTTATTATTTTTTTTTTTATTTTTAAATAAAGCCATTTTGAAAACATTGATTAGAATCGACAGTAAAACTTGTTTTTGAAAAACACATAACAAGTACATTTAAAATGGGTTTTTTTATATTATGAACACATTTTATTATCGATTTTTGTAATATTTTTGATTTGGTTTATTGTGATTTTTGCTACACTGAACTTATGCGGTTTTCGTTTTATGCGATTTTTTTTGGTACATTTTATTTATGCGAATTTCGATGAATGCGATCTTTGAGTATACGGTAATAATTCCATTTCTGCAAGTTTTGTTTTGTTTTATGCATATTCAGATTTATGAGTAATCAAACATTCAATTTTTGTGGAGTAATTTTATTTTTTGGTTTCTACAATTTTAAATTTGATTTATGTGATTTTTGTTACGTTGGACTTATGCAGCTTTCACTTTATGCAATTTTTAATAAATTGAACTGTACAGTATATTTTGATAAACGCCTGTAGATGGCAGTATATGTTTAGTTTTCAGCTTACTCACAAACTCAGACTCACAAACTAACAAACTCAAAGATAATATAAGGCGTACAAGTACAATAAAAATTCCTTTTAAGCAGACTTTTTATATACTGGCATATAAACGTCCGCCATATTGGTTTTTAATTAACAGCATATAGGCAGTAATACTCGATACACTAAAACGAACCCATAGACATCTCATTCATCAAAATCCACCGAGCCGTCTTGTTTTTATATACACAATCTTCATATACTGACATATAGCATCCGCCATATTGATTTTTCATTGATGCCATTAACCAGTGCAACCAAGGACTTCAAGACGAATCTTTAGACACCTCATTCATTGAGTAGTTTTGTTTTATATGTAAAAACTCACAACTCACTCACTCACAAATGAAGTTAATATAAAAAGTATAATAAAAAACGAAGGCTGGGTTTCATTTTATTGAGTCGCATAAAATAACAATACTGTAATAATTCAAGTTGAATAAATATTACCAAATACTGTATAAGAGTAGTATATGGTAAGTGCATATACAGTATAAATTGATTATTTACTCAGAGAAAGAAATGTTTGTGTAATAGTTCAATAAAAATATATAAAGTACTTCTGACCACGATTTTTGATTCGGCAAGTGGAGCAATGTGGACAACTGTGACGTTAGCTTTATGCTTAACCAATGAAAGACTGCAAAAAGCTGGACAGCAGCAAAAATCTGGCGTCACAGTTTTCCACAAATTGCTTCAATTGCCACACAAAGAATTATTCGTGTCAGGAGGCTTTTACATGGTCTTTGGAAGAAAAGTTTTATACAATGTGAAAATGATTTATGAGTTTTGAAAATGTATAGTTAGAAAGAATGTGTAGTTTGAAAGGGGAAGTCGAGCGTTGAAAATTTAAATTTACCGCGAAAACGCCTAACCAATCTGAACGCTTGAACTAGTGACGTCAATTTGACGTCAAGACTCGCTCAAGCAAAGCGTGTTGGATGTGATTACCTATTGATACGTTACTTTTGAATGTTTTGCGAGCACAGTACAGGCGAAAACAATATACAGTATATTAAGTTAATTAAAAAAATAAAGATTTTGAGATGAATTACCAGATTGATTAATATCAGAATGCTGAAATTTAGTTTAGATTGTTAAAATATAATCGTGTCCAATCTTTACTTTTCAAAAAATATGTGTCAAAATTATAAAAACAGTGTATTGTGTAAAGTTTCATTCAAATTCTATGACCGAACATTTTTGTTGCGCTATGTGAATCGAGAACAATACTCCAAATGTAGTGAAGAGCAATTCTCATAAAAATGTGTTTCTTATATATATTTTTTGCGCGATTCTTTGTTTCAATCGCAACATGAACAAGCAGATCACGGCAGCTTTTAAACGCGTTTCGGATGTGCAAGGGACTCGGGCCAAAGATCTTTGTGAGAAATTTTTGCAAGAGAGAGAGGGAGAGCGTATTTTAAAGCCTTGGCGTTAGATTTCATTTAACAAGTTTAATTTCCGTATTTTATATCGTCGTCGTCGTCGTCTCATTTCCCAACTAGCGTAGAAAGAAAAGAGTGTGCGAGCGGAATATTTATCGTTCTTAAGCTCGGATAGAGATCTCGAGTAAAATGGACGAAATTTCTTCCCCCTCGTCACTTGCTGCTAGGTTCCGTCCTTTTGCATCGAAATCGCCATTTTATCTCCTTAATTATTTCGACTCCCTTTTGTTCTTCTCTCTTTCTCGTTCTCTCTCCAAATTGTCGCCATGGGAGAGGAGAAAAGGACACGAAACGAAAAAAAATTGGCACTTTAGTTGCGCTGTCTCGTACAATGCTAGAGGCTCTTAAGACAAAACTTTTTCCCTATCAGTATCATCGTGATATATTTTTGTTTTGTTTTTAGTTTGTTAATATTTTTTTTTGATGCGTCTTTGTTTAGTTAAAATTTTAATTTTGTTTTGTCGTTGGTTGTTTATTTTTAAAAAATCACAAAATAAATGGTTGGTTTGGTTTTTTAGTTTTAGTTTTTATTTTTTTGTCTCATTGAGACATTAATAATATCAAAACACAACAAATAAAAAGGAAGCAACATTAAAATTTGTTTGCAAAATGACACTTGTGAGTAATATTTTTTTTTTAAATGTGTACGGTTATTGCAACCGACACGTGAGCATGTGAAATCTATTTTTTTAATTAAAAAATATGTGGTTTAATAATTGGTTTTGATATTGACAATAAATATGACATAAACCGAAAATTCATTCTTTGCACGGTTTAGTCCTCAACTAAACAAAGAAGAAAAACAAAAATAAAAATAGGAAAAAAATAATAAAAATTAAAAATTCCTATCTCAACTGACAGAGTAAAAACACGACTTTTAACAATCTAACGTTTCAACTTCCTTAATAAACCCTTGATTACAAACAAGGAGGTTGAAACGTTGAATTGTTAGGAGTGGTATTTTTACCCTGTCAGTTAAGGTAGGAATTTTTAATTTTTATTATTTTTTTCTTATTTTAATTTTTGTCATGATAGTAAGGGTAAAGAATAGTATATTTGTAAAGAAGGAGAAACTCGCGAATGTAGAGGGACTTTGTAGTTTTCTTTTCGTGAATAAACAAATTCGTAAATACTCTCTATCGAGCGTCAAAAGTTCAGAGTTTGAAGCATGTGTTCCTTGATTACTTAGCGTGAATATAGAACCACTGGAAATGCTTTTCTGTATAACACTGCGCTTAGTTGCAACTTGGTAGCGCTTTACTGCTGAACACAGCGCTTAGCTACAGCTTTGTAGCGCTTTACTGCTGAGCACAACGCTTAGTTACAGGTTCGTAGCGCTTTACTGCTGAGCACAGCGTTTAGCTACAACTTTGTACCGCTCTCCTGCTGAACACAACGCGTAGCTACAGCTTTTAAAGGCTTTCCACCATAACACCGTGCATGACTACAGCTAACTTGAGGTTGATCCACAGGATGAAATATATAAACTACTGTATAGGAATTGACTTGAGTATTTACTAGAGGCGTGCAACGAGTCTGACTGAGACTCGTTTGCCGTTCCTCCAGCGCTGCACCTCCCCTCTAAAGCGATATGAACAGCCGAGTCTAAGGCTATCGGGCGAGTTACTTTCGAGTTTGAACGAACGAGTCTCTCGAACTGATCGAACTGTTCATTCGACTCGAACTGTTTACTACACTTGAACTGCATTTAGACTTGAACTGTTCACTCGACTCGAACGGTTCAGTAGACTTGTCATGACGTCATGTATAATAAAATGATTATCTGCATAATTCATCTAACAAAAGATGTATGAGAAAATGAAAAGCGTATAAAAACAAAAACAAATTTTATTTAAAAAAGTCTATTAAAATACAGTAAACAACGGATAAGTGAAAATTTTATTTACTTTTTATTTTGGTAACTATTTTATTATTCAACAATTATTTTTTATAATTTTATTTATTTTGGTTCACCAGTTTTAACAATGTGTTCAAATAATTTGTTACTGATGGGACATCGGTTACATTTTATTTATACCTCTATACTGTTATATCGAAACATAACATTGAGCCAAGGAGCAAAATTCGTCATAGCAACCGTTTGAAGCAGACGGTTGTGAAAAATGTAAGTTCAATTGTTAACAAGCACATTACACGTCATATACGGTATATTAATTTGTAAATACATTTTTTATTTATTTATTTATTTATTTACTTCGATCCAACGGAGTCACCACAGACAAATACAAACAGAAAGAAAAGTAAAGAAAGAAAACAGTATATAACAATCGTTAATCGTTATAAATTACATGTAAATTTTCTCGGGCAAAAGCCTTGCCACATGTTGGTTTTTAGGATAATAATAAATATATACACATACACACGTGTGTGTATATTACACATACACACGTGTGTGTATATTACACACACATTATTTATGATTCGTCACCATAATGTCGGCCGTTGACGATTGTATTCAAACGTGTGTAAGTTCACATTGACGAGTTGTCATTCAAGCTTATTCAATAAATTACAATTATTTATAAGAAATAAGCAATTAAAGTTTAAATAATATTCGTATTAGAGTATCCAAATTTAAGGTAAAAATACCATACGCAATAAAATAATGACAAAGAATAATAAAATGGGGGTATTCTCCAAATAAACTTTAA
>JAQIWH010006569.1:0-12665 GCA_034695005.1 Cryptops parisi
TTTATTTTGTGAGGCGTTTCCACACAATCATTACCAACCAACAGAACTCCCTATAACAACGTAGTGATATATATACTCAATATACATCATACTTCATTTTTCCCTCAACAGGACAACGACGACAACCAACAAAAACTCTATAACAAACCTAGGCTCAACGTATCATAACAGGTTTTTATACCTGTGTTGATTCACCATATCATATGACAACGTTTAGAAAACAAAAATGTTTTTGTTTTGTTTTTTTTGCATTTTTCCTTATACCGAAAATAAAAGCCTAGGAAATGAAGATTAAAAAATGTGTTTTTTTTTTTAGATGGATACAGTGTAGCCAAAACTTATAAAAAAACAAAAACAAATGAAAACAATTTAGCATTTTGTTTGCCATGTCCCTTCGGCCTAGACTGCCATTCAACTCGTGCCACTATGTCATCAAATCAAAGTGATCAGTCCACACACAGGGTTGACAAAAAATGATGATAACTTTGCAGTGTTCGGTCAATATGCACGCGTTTGTTTTTCATCAACCAAAAAAAAAAAATGAGTTGTTATTCAGTCTGTTTGTAGCAATAAATCTATAGATTGAGTGGGTTTTTTTTAATATACATATATAAAAAAAAAATGGAAAAAAAATTATATCGTTTATTATTTATTTAATTTAATGGAGTTTAGTTGTTTGTTTTTTCCACCAATGGATTAGATGGATATTTCTTAGAAATCAAAGTGGTATATATCGATATGATTTTTATCGTTCTCAATTTTTTAGCTGAAAATTTTTTTTCCATGAGGTGAACACTTTTTTACTCTATGAGAAAAATTTTAACAAAAAGAAAATGTTAAAAAAAAAAATATGAACATTTTAAAAAAAATATATATATATATTAATATTAATAAAGGACCGTTTGGAAGTTTCTATAGTCGACGCTCAATGTTTAGATTTGAATGTTTTGATCTTTCTCATCAAACACATTTGCTGTTATACAAGAAGGAAAGTATATTAAAATAAAAACAAAAACGAACGTTTCAACATTGTGTATTTTCTACTTTCAAAATTGACTTGACAACATTGATTTACTTGTGTGTGATAATTGAGAAAAAATAAATTTAAACAAGTACATTAAAAATGCATTTTAAGAATGAAGATTTATATATATATAGATTCGCTTTGTGCAAATTTAGATTTATGCGACCTTTGTGTTATATTAATATATTCGATTTATGCGATTTTTGTGAAATTCCATTTTCCGTTCTATTCCAATTACGTTTTACATACCCCCAGGGTCACAAAATTATAACCAATTAAAGAGTGGTACGTTCATCGCAAACACCCTATGAAAAAACTCTCACTATGCACAATCTATCCTCACCATTACGTGGTTTCACATATTCGCTAATTGAATTCTCGTATACGCGAAATATCTCCCCTACTCGCTCATTACAAAAAAAAATATTTATAGCTTTAAAAACGACGAAATTTTGTCAACATCAAGTTTACATTTCAAGCTGAGACGTGTCGTTTGCAGTGCTACACCACCATAAATATCAAGTTCGCGAGGGCGTAAGTAACTAAGGTAAAACTGGCTATTTTTTTAACAACAAGAAAAGGAAGTGGTGGTAAAAAAAATGTCGTAAACAAGCAGCTAGATGGCCAATTAGGCTTAACTGGGATTTTCCTTCCGTCGTTAAAAACACGACAACCCTACTTTTTTTTGTACACTTTTGTTTCTTGAGAGTCACTTAAAGGTAACAATTCGTCTCGTAACACACACCATGGCCTAATAAACTAAAACCTAATCAACTAGGAAAAATGTTGACATGTATATTAGCCAACAAGTTTTCCTTATTAATAAAATAATGAATTCAATACACATGCTGTGTAACATTCATTTCAACACACAAATGTGTAAGATGAAGATTTCTTTGTGATTTTTATATCGAATCATACGTGTAATGAAATTTCATTGTCAACTCCTTTTATACTCTTTATATTAGCATAATTCGTGAGTGAGTTGTGAGTTTGTGAGTGAGCGAGCTGAGAATTGAACGTATACTGTCATGTACAGTCGTTTATGAGAATATACTGTATAGTTCAATGTACCCAAAAACGCATAAAACGAGAACCGCATAAGTCCTTCGTATAAACCGAGAAGCGCATAAGTTCAATATAAAAAAAAATTGCATATATAAATAACTGACTCGAAAATTGCAGAAATCAAAAATAAAATTGCTCAAAACACGCATAAATCAAATATCGAATTACTCAATCATCGCATAAATTGAAATTCGCATGAATCAAAATTGGCATTAATCGAAACGTGCACGAATCAAAAACGAAATCACTCAAAACACGCATAATGTCGAATTACTCAACAATCGCATAAATTTAAACGCGTAGAAATCAAAAATGCATTCTTCGCATTGTTATGTACATATCAATACATCTATACATGACAATGTAATGCTTAAAAAGCATTTTAATGTATTTGTTTAAAAGCTGCCTGACACGCAATTATTGGTTAGGCAATACAAGTAATTTGTGAAACAACTGTGATGTCAGCTTCTTGCTCAACCAACTGATCAGAAGAGTGAAAAAGCTGAAATCCAAGAAGCTTACGTCACAGTTGAACACAAATTATTTTAATATTTTTATTAATTTAATATTTTTGTTAATTTATTAATTTAACGTCCACTAGGGATAAAGATACAGAAAAAAATAACAAAATACATGAAGTAGAGACAATTAAAATTGATGTGATATAACGGTACAAAATTTGCTCATAAAATTGTTTTTTAAAGTGTATTCAAAATTGCGTGTCAGGTGATCTTCAACGTCATTTTAATATAGTGTTGACAATTTTTAACTCCTTTCTTAGCGTGTTGACTAAACTGTTTAATTTACTCCCTTCTCAAAAAAAAAAGGTCTGTTCATTATTCATGTCGTGTATATTCCCTCATCGCTTATTTATCCTTGTCTTGTGTAAATCACGGTTTCCCAAAATAGGTTATTAAGTCACTAATCCCCGAGAGAGACAAGTGTCTACATTTTGTCGGGTCGTCGAGTTGGAAACGAGATTTGAACACAAGGCGACACCTAATTCAGTTTTCCTCTTCCGTTGTCATTTTCACCTGAGACGACGCAACAACCATCACGTGACAAAGATGATTTTTGAACAGTCAACTCATCTCAACCAAGAAAATCGTCCAAATGGAAATAGAAAGAGACCGAAAAAAAAAGGAAACCAGGCAACCGAGAAATTGTTTCTTTTTCTAACTCTGCACATAAAAAAAATGACATACTGTATATATTCTTAGAAAATAAAAATAAAAATTTATTTTTTTTGTTAAGAAACTCAGTTTGCCCTGGAGATGTATTTTTGTTTTGTTGTTGTTGAAAGAACAAATTTTCCAGAGCTATAACTTAAAACAATACCTGAACTTTTCTCTTTACTGGTTTCCGAAACAAACATTTGTCATCAAAAAATAAAATAAAATAAAATAAAAATTTCACGTACAAATTGTGTCGAACATCATTGAGTAAATTGACAATCGTGTCGTAAAAAAGAAAAAAAACAAGGAGAACAAATTTTCGAGTAGTTTCTTATAAAGTATGTTTTTATCACACAACTCAAAGAGAAAATTCATCACCGGTGATGTTTCTTTTTCGAGCATTCCCTCTCTTTACCAAAGTGAAGTAAAAGAAGAAGTAGAAAAAAAAATAAAAATAAAAGATGGACGGATGTTTCAAAGCAAGATTTATGACTGCGGGGGAGGATTGGAAATCCAATTCCAATAAATCAAACGTTGCTTTTTTCTTTCACCCTATAGATAAAGTGGTTTTACACATAATGCGTTGATGGATGACGACGAATTTTTCTTTCCACCACAATTAAGCGTCACCGAAATCGACAATACCTTGACAATCAACTATGCCAATCCATCGAAAAATAAAAAATAAACACTATGGCCGTGATGTCTGTCTCAATCCTAGTTTATCCTCCCATAAATCCCTTTTTTTTTAAATTTATAACGCACAAAAGTTTAAAAAGAAACTGTTGAAACGAAATATAACCAATCTTGTTTGGTGATGTTCGTTTTATTTCGATCCTAATTTAGCTCTAGTATTGTATATAGGCATACCTCACTCTTTCGACAAAACAAGACTTAATTTAATTCGTGGAATACATTACAGCTGCCCAATAACGTCAATAACTTAATTGCATAACACTTGCAAATACAACATTTAAATAAACGAAGCTAACCGAAAGTTAGCAGTTAGCCCCAAGCTTAACCGTAGTTTAAATAAACGAAACTACTTCTAAAAATGGGGTAGTTCAAGGATCAGTCAATAGTTCCCTTCTCTTCTTCTTTGTCTCCAGTTCCCTCCACGAGATATTTCTCTAGGCTATATTATATAACTACGTTGACAATTTTCTCATTTATTTCCACAGCAAGGACTCCAATTCTAATCTACAAAATAATATTAAAGATGACCTCACTACTATAGATAATTGGTGCAAAGAACACTCTCTCACCCAAACCACCATTCTGACACATTATTTTTCTTCAATTCGTCAGATATTTTTCAACCAACCCATTAAAATTTTAGGCCTGTGATTAGACAAAAAATTTTTCATTCTCCCACCACACTGATAAGCTCATCTTGAAACTCAATAAAGGTATGCCTGTACCTGAAACCTTACAACGAAAATCGCATTGTATCTTTCATAACGCTCAAAATTTTAAAGTAAATAATTTATAAATTTACAATTTTTTAACTTCGTATCATATTTAGACTCCATTTTTTTATGAAGCTTGAAAAGTCTTAAAATAAAGCGTCGTATCTTTTATAATTCTTAAGCTAAAACAAACATTAGAAACTGCTCAAAACATTTTTAACGTACAGCAAAACTACCTTCGTTTAAAGTTTATCCATAGTTCTTTTATGTAATAAAAAAAACACCTCATCGTTGATAACATCATAAAACCTAGTAGTAGCACGAATAATAAACTAATCCTACAAAAGAACGGTCGTCTACCAAATGAACGTCTGTGACCCTACTAGTGTCCATCTTGTGTCGTACGACACAACACCTGTCTCCCGGAAGGTGCATTTCAATTTAAACTCTCGCCACATTCTTTAATTAAGAGACCTGTACAGAATTTTCAACAAACTGAGTTAAGTGACAAAAGATGCACAAAAAAAATAAAATAAAATAAAATAAAAAGAACAAACGCGTTGGCGTCTATGTCAACCCCCTTTTCTCTCTCTTATCTTAATAGCCTAAAGGCCAAATCCAAGTCGTCCGAAAAACCTTTCTTCTCCGAATCTCATTTACGATGGAGATTGGGATGAACCCAGATGAAAAAAAATAGAGAAAACATGAAAAAAGTAAAAAATAAATAAATAAATAAATCGTCTTGTAAAAAAAAAATTTTTAATAAAAGATAACACTTTTTATAAAGCCCCCCCCCTTGCTTTTTGGTAAAAATCGCGACAAAATGCTAAAAAGCGAAAAGAAACAAAAAGAAAAAGATGAGAGGGAGGGGAGTGACAAAGTGCATGTAGTAAGCTGCTCCACTTAGTTAGTTGTTCTGAATTGGCACGCACCCCCCCCCCCAAAAAAAACAACCAAAAAAACAATGTGGCCGATAGACGCAGTTGGCCAACTCTATTTGCAGCTCAAATTGGCCAATAATTTGAAGCAAAATGGGCGCACGCGATTCTTTTATACTCCCATCGTGCCAAATGACGGTTTTATGCCGACAGCTGCCAGAAAAATTCCCCCGCCAAACACGCTTTTTAAAGGTGAGAAATTGCTTATATACCCCCCAACCACCCTTTCACTAAACTTCCCTCGTCACGACTTCTTTAAAGATTCACTACGCTTAACTATTACTACTTGCACATCACCGACTTGCTAAAGACAACAACCCCCCTTTGGTTTTTGCTCCACTCGTTCAAAAAGGACAATGTGTCTTCATATTGAACAACGCTTTAAACATTAAAAAACAAGTACATTGAAAATGTTTTTTAAGCATACTTTTTATATACTGTCCTATACATACATACATAAATAATGCAAAACACATCGTTTTTATTTCTGCATGTTTCGATTTATGCGAATTTAAATTTATCAAACGTTTAAGTAATTCGATATTCAATTTATGTGTTTTGAGTAATTCCATATTTTATATTTCTGCACGTTCTGATTGATGCAAATTTTGATTTATAAGAATTCCGATTTATGCCAATTAAAATTCATGCGATATTTGATTGATGTTCCATGTTCATCATCCTCATCACATCGTCATTTCTGCATTTCAGATTTAAATAAAGTCTGAGGGCCAAATGACATAGCTGTAAAAGCCAGTCGGTGCCCTCGTTAAACCCCAAATACCTACCTACCTTTGATTGATGCGAGTTAAAATTCCATTTTCTTTTTATTTCTGCAATTTTTGATTTATTTATTTATATGTACAAATTGTTTTTTTTTTTTTTTTGCATTAGACTTAATGCGGTTTTTATTTATGGAAAAGACTTATGCGGTTCTCGTTTTATGCATTTTTGGTACATTGGACTATACAGCGATGATGATAGTATACATTCAATTCCCAACTCACTTGCAAGTGAAATTAATATAAACAGTATAGAAAACGTGCAGTCCAATTATGCTTTAAGTATTACGATTACTATAACAAAATACATTTATAACTAATGTTTTCATAAAATTGGGCGACAATAATACAGTATTATATTTTTAATGACATGAATCGACTATTCTTGTTACCACAACAACACACATTAAGCACACGAAGTGATCCTAGAAACAAAATGGCGGCATTCGTTCCCTCGACGTGGTTTACTAGTTCCACAACGGATTCAATGTAAACACAGATATTGTAGAGACCAACTTTTACAGTAACTGTTAATGTTAAAAATTTCTTCCGGGGTGGTGTCATTAAATATTATCTTTAATAACGCTCATATTTGTTAGTGTTAATGCTATGACTAGAAACACGGCAAAGACCTTCTGACACCTGTAATATTGGTTGTGAAAATTCGAGCAATTTGTGAACAACAATGGCCGTCGGTTTCTTGTCCAATCAATGAAATTTTGTTGGTAAAAATCTGACGTCACAAACTCACAATTGTCTACGAATTACTAAACTTTACACTCCAAAAATTGAGTGTCAGAAGGCCTTATGAGAGCAGTACGAACGAACGCAATTAAAAACAAAATTCTAACAAAAAAATGTTCAAAGAATTAAACAAAGATATACTGCCTTCCACCGAGTCTGCTTTAACTCGGATTAACAATTCCTGCCAAGATTAAAATTAAAAAAGAAATGTACGACTGAAAAAAAAAGTAAAAATAAAATTCGACCCTTGGGAACCGGGGTGAGAAATATTTCGAAACAATTCAACTTTCCATTACCAACTAATTGGAACGAGTCGAGTAGGAAGAGAAATCGAAATGAAACTCTCTTCGTCGTAGACTTATTATGATTTCAATGCAATGGCACAAGTCCAAACTGAGTAAGTAAAAGAGAAATTCGCCACATATATACATATGTATATATGTATGAACAAGATTAAATAGGCTCAACGGGCCTATTCGCTCAACTTTCTTCACCTAACTCATATGGTAAGGACAAAAAAAAGACCTGACATGACACAAAACTTGTCGACAATGCCATCGTCACCTTTTAGCTATTCATCAATAGTCACTTCTTTTTATTTTATATATATATACAAATATATACAAAGTTTGACTTAAGGAATTTAATTATTTCGTGTCAAGATTTCGATTTATCACACATCGAATCAAAACTCCATTCAATCTCTTTTTGTGTTTTAGTTTAAACATTCATATGCCTTCAAATTCGACATAAAAACGGTGTCATCTTATAAAAAATTTCTTAATTTTCAATCGCCTTGTGTTACTCAATATGGCAATTTTTGATAACAGAAAATATCTTTCAGTTAGAGCATTTACAGTATATACGACTATGATACAACTGTAGGATAGCGAACTTTCTATATAAGAAAATTCTCTAAAACAAAGATCACAGACAAATATCTTGTTGTTTTTTACGGTTTTGCCCGATAACGTAATTGAAAAGTTGAGGAAAAAAACAAAAACTTTTGCGGCATTTTCAAATTTAAGATTAACAAAAATTCCTGTCAACTGTGTATTTATAAAATCTCCATTAACAAGGAATAAGTGCTGATCTTAGTGTTTTTTAATTTTTTAATTGATTTTATAGTTGGCTAAATGTTTTGATAAAATCCGTTTTTGTATTGTAAGTGTATTTTACCCATTTGGGTGCTCGCTCATTAAATGAATAAATAAATAAATAAATAAAAGAAAAATCAATAGATTCTGCAAAAAATCTGTTATCTTTAGTTGACAGGCCTCAAATTACAGGCTAATTTAAAAATGCAATGACACCGTTATTCCAAACATCGTGTTAATTTATAAATACGTATACGCCATTTTTCCAAAGATCAGTATCTTATCCATTATTTTGAAAGCGAAACGAGCGAGTGAAACAAGCAGAAAGAAAAGTGACAAAAAGAAAGAAGTCACACAAAAATTCTGATTTACAAAAATTGTGTTTCCTATTCTTGCTCCAAAAAGTCTAAAAGTATTAATTATAGGCAACCCAATGTTTTTATGCTATAGTGGTCTGAAATAATTCAATATATGCATTTGAAAAAATAATGACGTAAGCGGATTTACACTGTTTTTTTTCCACCCGATTCCTCTATTCTTTACTCGTTACCAGCACTTCAAAATGGCATGTCATCATTAAATCATTTTAGAAAAACAAAAATTAAAATGTATACCTTATATCCACCACACTACTCGACATAGCATGGTGAACTCAACGTGACAGCTTATATTTTTGTACATTTTAAAAAAATAAAATTAATGAAGAATTACAATAGATGACAAACAAATACTGGGTACTTTGCGATTCAGCTCATCAAATTTCAAAATACACATTATGCAACCACTATTTTAATCATAAACGCACGTTCGACATAACTTTTTAAGATTTTGTATTATTCCACGAACCCCGTGACATTTAAAACGCGTCCAATGGAAAACGACAAAACGAGCATTCTGCATTAAAATAAATCAGTCGGTAGCCACCCAACGTGTAAAAAGCGAAGACAAAACGAGCAGGTGGTTGTCGTTGACGTTGGCTGTCCTTTTGGGTTGGCATTCGGACGACCTAATTGGACACTTTGGACCAACAAGAACGTTTGTACAAAGGGAAAACCAAGGAAAAACAAGGAGGTGGGGTAGGGGGGAGAAACCTCCTCGAGACTAAGAGTTGTTTCGACTGCTGCTCGTGTTTGCAGTGCCTTTCTCGACTCAATTAGAACACGCTGGCGATGGTCGCGTTCGCGCGATGCCACAGGGGCCTCCGAAAGGTTGCAATCCCTTTAAAATTTCAGGGCCCCCAGGAAGGGGCGTGCTGAAAATGGAGAAAATTGCATTAAATTTCTCCACTACTACAACTTTTACCCCTTAGCCCCCCCCCTGCTTCCATTTTGTCTAGCCCTCCCTTCCCTCCTCTTCGATTCTCTTCGTTCTTCCTTATGGACACAAAAGGAAGCGTTAAAACTAAAGCGAAATTCTGTTTGGTTAATGAATGCAATTAGCTTCGCGAATTAATAAATATATTTTGCTGGAAAAAAGTACCGATAAAATTACTGATGTCGAAAACTCAAACAAACATCAACGTTTGATTTGGAACACTGTTGGCCTTTGATAATTTTTGCTGGCCCTTTCGACCTCACGTGCTTCGAAAATAATGAGAATCGCATTAAAATTTTCAACTGACAATTCGTCACTTTGGAAGAAAATATTTTTGTTTACACGTGACATTCCGGTTAAAACTAATTCAGCGGAAAATGTTATCTTTTTTTTTTATTTTGGACAAATAGTTGCATACTGTATGTATTTAAAACCTTCAAATTTCAGATAACATTATGTGAATATTGTAAATTCAATGCAAACTACATTCAATGACTTACAAATCAATGCCTCTATACAATATTATTCGAATAGTATAGTAGTATATCGAATAAGTATATACATGATATTTCACATAAAAATACTATGATTATATTTTATACTAGTCGAAAACCCAGCAGAGTGATCTCACAGATTAGCTGTAGCTATGTGTAGTATTACGCTGAAAAGCTTTATAACTTTGTAGTTATGTGCTATGTTGCAATGCCTGCAAAAGCTGTAGCTACTGGGCTGTTATGTTGGAAAGCACGCAAAAGCTGTAGCATTGTGTTATGCTGGAAAGTCTGCAAAAGCTGTAGCTATGCGCTGTGTTCTGCAGGAAAGCGATAAACAGTTGCTGCTATTTATTGTGCTACATACTGTACATTAGTGAGTTATTTCCAAAATCAACGAATGTTATTTCTATGCTAAAGTTAAATGTAAACCACCTGGGGCACAACAATACATACAGTAGATAGCGCGTGAATATCATGTTAATTCAAAAATAACATTCATTAATTGATTCATTGTTGCCTTTATTGTTTAAACTGTTGAATTCATCAACCAATCAGCAATCGGAAACAAAATCACTTTTGGGTTTTATTTACTGAAGATTCATTTATTCGCGATAAATTAATTAATTCCTTCTACATTGTTTGACTTCGCACATTTCGAGCTTTTTCTACCCCCGAATAATCCCCTTGATGATTAAATTTGTAAAACACAAATATAGCCATTACAATGCGAGTATAAACAGTAAGTTTCCCTTGTCAGTTCTTTTTACATTTGAGGCACCCTGTGTATGATTAAAATTATACAGAGTGTTGAAAATGTTTGTTTTTTTTTATAAATTAGAAATTTCGCTTATTAGGACAACAGTACAAGTGCTTACAGTGAATAAACGTTGACGTTTTACTGTTCCGACGAACAGATCTTTTAGCGAGTTTTTGGAAACACGATGTATAATTGCGAGTTCGGTATGCGTTTTAGTAAGGTCTACTCCTTTTTTAGAGGATGGGTGCCAAAAAAAGTAAAAAATCTGAATCCCAACTACCACTTAACATCAGGTTCCGACATCATTCTGGATAACGCTTCCTATTTCGCATTTCATGTTCTACGCATAAAAAGAACTCGTATTACTAATACTTCCACCCCAAAAAAAATTTCACTACTGTTACTAACTTTTTTTTATTTTATTTAGTATTTTTTGTAAGCTTTAGAAGAAGAAAAAAAAAAAGCGGATGACAAGGGCACTTTCATTTACATAAGCAAATGCTGTTTTTTCTCTCATCTCCACGACAAGTAAAATCCGCTTACTAGCAAAAGAAAAGTAGGTTCAAGTTTCGAAAGGGTACAAAAAAATAATAAAAGGGACAATCCGGTTCACTTTACTAAACAAAAGTGCCACTACTAGCTTCAAGCCAAAAAACATTTCTTCACATTCTAAAAGTCTTTTACTACATATTTTATCAGTTTTTCAATCCCTAACACAGGATATTAAAAAATTATTCCATTTTTTAGTATATTTAAAAAGATTATATCAAGTTGACAAACAAGAGTCATTATAAAGTCCTGGTACGGTTTTATTTTTCATAACTTAAACATGATTATTTTGTATGTAAAACTTTTATCATTATAATAGACTGTTCATGAAAAGACCGGATGTTATGAAAATTTAAACCTGCACAAAGTTCACTTTAAAATGACCTTGTATAAGTTATCATCTAAACATTATAAAGAATGCTTAGAATTTTTTGGGCACGTATTAAATTAGCATTGCAATGGTTATGTTATGCAAGTGTCAAGTTTAAATTTATGCTTACTTTTTTCCAGAGAAAAGGTTAACTTACTTAAATTAATCTTAACTAACCAGAAGTTATACAAGATTTATAATATTTTATTTCTTTTATTTTATTTCATACTTTGCCAAAAAAAACTAGGCATTTACAATGTTCCATTCCATACAATGCTTAGGCATTGTTTACAATGCCTGGATTCTATACACTGCCAGTAACATATAGACTGTAAGTACTGCACTATATGTTACCGGCGATGTATAGAATTCAAGCATTGTATGAACTGCCAAACCTGATATAGGCAAATATGAAAATAGAATTTGAATAGATACGGTATAAGTACATCAAGGAAGAGTGCAGGTAAAGTTTGAATCTAAGCTTAAATCTGGACTTCAAATTTGGTTTTAAAGAAAATTTTGTTAACTCAAACTAACCGAAACAGTTGAATACAAGATGTTAATTCATACTTTGCCAAAAAAAAAGCAAAGCATTTTATAGAATGGTAAGATTTTATACATTGCCGGTAACATACAGATTTTTTCACAATTAGCTATTTGCAAATAGTAGAAATTGCAAATACACTAGCCAATGCTGGGAGTTCGCCTAGCGAATGATTGACTTTTCGCCTAAAATACAATTATTACATAGAAAAATTCCATCACCCAGTTAAATTGTATAACGCGTTCGTTATTAACTGGAAGAAAAATAAACAAAATCAAATTCCTCAATTTCATGCGTAAATTAACTAAGACGATAATCACACGACAAACTGTCAACATGTCAAACCGGGAAATTCGCTCTCATCAAGAATAACGTGAAATGAAACCCAAATGTTGATTCA
>JAQIWH010006570.1:0-12661 GCA_034695005.1 Cryptops parisi
CGTTAACTCGAATTTTCTCTAACTCGAATTTTTTTCATGGTCCCTTGGGTGTTCGAGTTATCGAAGTTCTACTGTATGTCATTTGGCCCTCAGACGTTATTGAAATTTGAAATACAGAAATGATGATGAGATGGGGATGATACACATGGAACAAGGTTTTATGGTGCAGGAGAAAACGGGAGAACCCCGAGAAAACCTAGCCCCATGGTGTCAGACCCAGAACTGAATCCATATGGCACGAGTGGGAGGCAAACCCGGGCCACTGCCGCCAGAAGTGAACGCTCTGACCACCAGGCCACCACGGGGCCTAAGCTGCCATTGCCATTACCAAGCTATTGCACTGTAACAGAACTTTTGTTTATTTATTTATTTATTTAATACCACAACATCCCAAAGGATACAGTCACAATTAAAGAACACACAAAGATACAATGTTTGACCAAAGAGATAATTAAAAAGTAAAACTGATCAGTCAATGTTGGTCGAAAAGCACAAAACAAGATGAGTGACGATGATACTCTTGTCAATATACAAGTGTATTGACAATGCACTCTGTATTGTAGCCATTGAACGTTCAACACTTGATTATAGTTATACTACAGATATTTCTTGATTTATGTGAAGGTTACTTTCTGCAAAAACCCTCGCACAACTAAAAATCGCATAATCGAAGACATCTTGTATGACCATAACCATAATGGTGTTGTTGTAACTTGTATGTCTCAGTTGTCAAGACAAGGTAGCATACTCTTTGTGTTCATAAGTCATATTACTTGTAGTATCTTTACTTATGACTACGCATTACCTTATAGTATAAACTGTTTAAAAACTAAACAAACAAAACGAATACATAGATAGCATTTGCAAAAGACATCCCGTAGCAGAAGATGCCAACCCCATTGGAACTGGACTTTCGTTTCAAAACAGAACAACTTTCCTAAAAGTTCCCATGAAAGAATCCGATCTTCGAAAAACCCCGTGGACCAAAGGAAGATGTTTCCCCAGCATGGGTATCCCTCGTTTTAAAGCCCATTTTACACGTCAACATTTGTCACTCAAATTCCATCGATTCTAACCGGGTTTTTGTTTGACGTCAAACACACGTCCGGCCACGTATTCGTACTTTTGTTGTTTGATCGAAAACACGAAAACACGCCCGGATGTGTGTATAACGTCAAAACAATAATAACAGTTGAGATCGATAGAATTGATTGAAAAAAGTTTGACGTGAGTTTGACTATTGCTTTTTATACCGACCAATATTTAATATTCAAAACGTAAAAACATCTATTTTGGATGTTTCAGGCAGGCATTATTGGTATAACATCACTAAAAACTTTGACTGCGATTACCTGAAACCCATTTTTCTCTTGTACAACAAAAAAACGCTCACCGGTTTCGGATGGGCGGTACCTAACAAGTTCACGTTCTCTAAACGATACGAACATCCTCCCAAATTTGCAATAGGCGTAAGTACTCGGTTGGATATTACACTTTAATTTCTAACTTATTGTGCTTTCTGATATAATCCAGAACTAACCTGTATTATGCTTTCTACACATCGAAATGATTTTGTTGTCAAAGGTTAACCAATACTATTGTACTTTTTCAGCGTTTTCTTAAGACTGTGCCCAAATGCTTGAAAGACATGTACGACAAAGCAGGAGGCTTCTCCACAATGCATATTTACATGAACGTAAAACCATTGAATTTGTTTTGTTGAGACTGCAAGAATGTTAATTTTCCATTGAATTATACCATGAATGAATTATGTGAATAATGTATTTCCATCATTAAATAAACTATCTGTACCACCCCGCCCAATAATAACCGAATCTAGAAGTAAACCGTGACGAAACAAATTCCAGAAACATTTTCATGCACTCTGATTTGATCCTCTTTGTGTATTCTATACTCATCTTTGTTTACTACATTAACCTCACGGTTGTTATGGTAACCACGTGGGGTCTAAACGTAAACCCAGTGTTTGAACTCATGTTGCTTCTTGCTTGGCAACAATGACGGAAAAGCTTTAATTTTCATTACGCTAGATTAATGCATTATTGCTATTAATTTACATTGACATTTATGCTAGATTAAAATCTAAAACTACAACATGAAAGCTCAATTCAATATCTTTTCAATGATATATAAGTCTATGCTACTATGGCTTGCATAGTTTGGTTGTAATAGCTGCGTGAAAAAAAAAGTATCCTCCAAAAAAGTTGTAAAATTAAAAGCTTGCTCGTTTTTTTGTCTTAAGTGAGATTTCACGATGCGTGATTAAAACAGTACGTTTTTTCCGGATTTGGTCTGTAAATCTGCATCAATATAGCCGGATAATATTTGTATCACAAACTTGACCCTTCCACCCTCCTTTTAGCACCAATTGTTTATTTTTGCACTGAACAGTTATGCACTGAACTCGCTTTGAACTTGTAAAGTCATTTTACAACTTTTTTTAGGGTACCTTTTCTTTACGCGCCCATCGTGGGAAAACCATGAAAGCCATAGCATAAAGTTATATATCAATGGTAAAATATTTAAATTGAGCTTTTATGCAATGTTTTTAATTTTGGTCTAGCTTAAGTGGTTCGTGAGAAATAGATATTTGAACATTGTCCACCCTGTACAGACAAGCTGATACAAAAAGTTAACGCCATCATGATTTTCGTTATGGGAAAAAAGTTTCGAAAATAAACTACGTTTTAATCTTATAAAGTGTTCTAATTCATGCAAAATTCCCAGCATTATTTAATTCTCTTGACAAACTTTGGAATAAAACGTTTTCAAAATCAGTTCACATAATAGACGTAGATAACCCGTATGATGATTACAAAGTTCACTCACTTTCATCTCAGTCGCGTGTTTTCTCATGATTTCTCTTTTAATTTTAACAGTAGGTGTTTTCCTCTTTCTTTCACTCACTTTGGGGAGAACGTAGTCTATTATTAGTTATGCTGTAATCTATCTACATTAGTTACGGTTCTTATTTGTAAGTTTTAAAGAAAAAACAAATGGATGGGGCAAGTTCAGAATTTGTTCCATTACCGTATGGAGAAAAGTAATTTTGGTGAAATCAAATTAGTTTTGAACAATATTTAGGGATCGCTACCAAGATCTGAAAAATCGCGTGCTACATATGTTTCGAGCAAAAAATATTAATAAATCCATTAAATTGAGCGTTAAAAGGCAATTTTAATGTGTTTACAAGTGCAGGTTTAGATCTGTTTAATTTTTTTGTATCAATTCCATATAAAAAACAAACACATAATAAAAAAATACAATGGAAATGTGAGGTTTTTACCATAACAACTAAAATAACAAAACATTCCACCCGAGCTCATATGAATGACGAATAGAACATCCCGTACTTTCAAAACCAGACACAAGCTGTATATATTTCCTGCACAAAATTTCAGTTTATCCTATATAACAAAAACAATAAAAACAGCATTAAATCATAAATAGGCACTTATATTACAAAACAAAATAAACAGTGAAATTAAAAGTCCCAACAATAGTAAACAAAGAAAAAAATAACATTAATAAACAATTAAATAAAATAATTAAAACTTATATTATAAATCGATAACTTGAACTTTTAAGTTTTTGTTTTGTTTTTAAATGGTTGACAAAGATAGCACTTTTTGCGAGGTTTTTTATATGAACACTTTTCCTTATTTGAAATAGACAACACGTTATCTGAATTCTGCAATATTTGTAAGCGGATATTAAATTTTTTTAAAAAAATAAATTAACTTAAAATAAAATAAATTAAAATATAATTACAACAAAATATATTCTTACAGTGGAAATTTATAGTAAAAACTCTAATATTCGTCACATATTTTCGGCAATAATATCCGTCCAAAAATCCGATATTCGTCACCAAAAGTCACGAAAAATCAGTTTTTAAGAAGAACAATATCATAGAATATTAAAAAGGAAACTGAATATGATGTGTGTGAGTACTAACAGTGAGTTTTGAGTTACAAGACTCACAAAGTAGTTGTACAATTGATTTTATATTCGTCAGATTCAGTATTCGTCATTTCTTCTGGAACGGATTAATGACGAATACAGAGGTTCCACTTTTAATATGATATAAATAAATACATGATTTTTTCGTGTCAATTTAAAAAAATAAATTTATATACAATTACATAGATTCAGTGCCAAACAAAAAATCCGGTTCAAATGTTAACTAGACTATTACGTCTTAGATAATGTCTGAAGAAAATAAGTCAGCAAACATAAAATTCAGTATACATAGTGGTAAAGTTTTTATTGTTTAATTTATAAATTTTAATTTTTGTTTCACTAGTTTAATTTCTGTAGAATCGATATTTAAATTATAATGACACGTAGATGAGAGATGATAAAAAAATACACACTTTACATATACAATATAGTTGACATATAACAACCCAAGTTTGCAATTAAATAACGGTTGATGTTAAAATGTTTTAAGACCAAAATACAGACTACAATAAAACAAACATTATCAATTCGAATACAAATACATTAAAAATGATTTTTAATTATATAGCCTACTGTCATATACAGATATACTGTATGTACATACGCAATGCAAAAAGTCCATTTTTGATTTCTGCATGTTTCGATTTAATGCCAAATTCGATTTATGGCCAATTAAAACTAATGCAATCTCTGAGTAATTTTCGATATTCAACGTTTTTGAATAATTCCATTCTTTATTTCTTCAGGTTTTCATTTATGCGAATTTTGATTCATGCAAAAATTTCGATTAATGCAAAATTAAATTTACGCGATTGTTGAGTAAGTCGATATTTGATTTATGCAAGTTTTGAGTATAATTTCATTTTTGATTTTCGATTTATTTATTGATATATGCGATTTTAATTTCACATTGGACTCAATGTGGTTTCGGATTTATGCGGTTCTCGTTTTATGCGTTTTTTGGTACATATGGACTATACAGTATATTTTCATAAACGACTGTAGATGGCATGACAGTATACGTTCAATTCCCAGCTCACTCACAAACTCACAATCGAAGCTAATATAAAAAGTACAATAAACTACATCAAATACGCTTAATAAGTAATTGACTGTCTTTGATACACAATATTAAAAAATAAATAAATAAATAAAAAATGTCAGACATACAAAAACTATCGCTAGATGGAAACACGACATGCTAAAGATTAGTCCAATAAATTAGCAAACATAAAAATACATTGATATATGAAATTATATTTACTGTATATAGATATAGCACTTTAATAGATAGCACTATCCGATTAGTGTAGTTCAGTGATTCCCAAACTTAGCACCTCGGCGCCCTGGGGCACAACACTTACCTGAGATAATCTCCGTGGGATATTCTAAATTCTCAGTATAGATTATCTAATTTATATAAAACAAAATAATAATCTAAATAAGAAAATTTTTGGTGTTTGTTTTTTTTTAATATTAAAATCAACTTAGGATGGAGTTATAAATTACTATAAATTACTATTATAATGAAAAATAATAATGAAGTTGTAAGATTACCTAACTTATAACTCCTTGTTGTAATGACATATTTTACCCAGTTTGAATAAACCAAAAATTTCGGATAATCGCGATTCGGATAATTAAGTTTTTAATGTTTTAAAATAAGTGAAAATAATATAAATATGAGACTTATTAATTTTTTATTTTTTATTATACGCTTTATATTAGCTTCACTTGTGAGTGACTTTGTGAGTTTGTGAGCGAGTAGTGACTGAGCTGGTAATTGAACGACCATCTACAGACGTTTATGATGATATACTGTATAGTCCAATGTATCAAAAATCGCATAAAGTAATAACCGCATAAACGGCACAAAGTCGAATAAAAAAAATTGCAGAAATCGAAAATAAAATCACTCGAAACTCGCATGAATCGAATAACACATTACTCAAAGATCGCATTTAATTTGGATTCGCCTGAATCGAAATTCGCATAAACTAAAATTCGCATAAATCAAAACTTGCTGAAATCGAAACTGGATTAATCATTTTGCTGATGTATTTTTTCATATACCTTACACTTTATAACTCCCCCCTCGAGACGGTAAAGATGATAAATAAATAAACAAATAACTCAAAACTCGCATAAATCGAATATCGAATTTTTCAAAGAACCCATAAATTAAAATTCGCATAAATCGAAACTTGCAAAAATAAAAAAAAACGGATAATCATTTTGTTTATATATTTTCTCATACACCTTACATTTTTTAACTGTGTCTTTTTGGGACGGTCAAGATAATAAATAAATAAATAAATAAATAAATAAATAATTCAAAACTCGCATAAATCAAATATCGAATTACTCCAAGATCGCATAAATCTAAATTCGCATAAAAGCGAAACTATACATGAAGTACTCTTTATAAAAAATTTTAATGAAAGCCTACTTGTTTATAACTTGTTTTCAACTTATTTAAATTTATTATTTTTAATAATATTTTATATATATATGAAAAAACAATGCCAAGACGTGGGAAAACTGTCACCAGATGGAAACAAGGCGCGCTAAAAGGAGGACATTCAACAAGCTAAGCGAAGCAAGTTCTACGTTGATGAGGATAGCTAAACAACTCCGTCCAAATGAATTGACCAACATGGCAGGAAGTTAGGAGGTTCCTGGTTTCCATTCCCAACATGTGCTCGATCCCGGGAACTCCCTGACGAACAATTTTTTTACTTTTCTTTGTCACCTTAATGTCCAGCTTCTCATCATCATCGACACCACTTTCGATACAAACAGGTATCTCAAAAAAATCTTACCACTTACTCAAAATCCACCCTCCAAAAAAAAAAAAAAAAACAACAAAAATTTTTTTTCTTCAAACCGTCCAATTTGGACGAACGTTGTCAAGAGGAGGGGCCATTTGTGTTGTTTTTTATTGACCAAACAAAAAATTACTTTGAGAAGTTTTATAAGTAACTAGTTGCGTTAATATACATCTGTAATATTCATTCCGACTTGTATAAAGTGCATAATAACTACATTTAGATGTTAATTAGAGAGTAGTTTCAAGTATATTAGTAATATAGTGTAGCGCGGCAACAGGTAGATCGATAGTAACGAGTGGACAATTTTTCAAACTTAACATTGATATCCACGGTGATAGGAATGAATAGATAAACATGGGCTGAAAAAAAAAATATCGACACGAGAAATACGTTTGTCTATGTGTGTGTATTTTCCTATGGTTGCCAATTTTTCCCACAACGATCCCTCCACTGGGCGTTTTCGATTCCCCGTAATCCTATGTGCGAGTGACGTCATCACCGACCTACACCGTTCAAATAATTAATACGAATGAACTGAATGCGTGTTGAACTAGGCTCCCCTCGAATATATTTAATTTTAATAATAAAATTACAAAAAAACCGTATAAATGTATACACAAACTATGAAAGTGTCTTCAGACATTGGAATTTAAATTATATATATAAAATACTCATTTCTATTGAAATTTTTGTTTATCTTAGTTTGCTGTTTGTTGAATAAGATAAAATTTCTCTGCACACTTAAGATGTGCAGAGAAACATTATGATTACGAGTGAAATAATTTTCAATAAGAATATAAAATAAGTCTTATTAGATTCAAATATATTTTAAAAGAAAACAAGAAATTAATTTGTAACACAAATATATAATTTTTTAATTATATATTTTATATAAATTATATATACTGTATACATATTTTTTTGTATATGTTTGTGGCAATGTATAGCATCCAGGCATTCTGTGTAATGCCTAGCGTCGTTTTCATGAAGTTCGTTAACTAACCTAAATTGTTGTACAATTATTAACCAACTTAAACATTTGTATACAATTATTGTATACATATACAAGATGTTATTTCACACTTCATTTCATTTCACACTTTGCCAAAGAAGGCTAGGCGTTTTATAGAATGCGTGGATTCTATACATTGTCAGTAACATATTCTCTGTCCCAAAACATGGTTTACATTTGGCTGATTTTTTGTCCCAAAATTTTTTGTCCCAAAAACATTTTGTCCCAAATTATGGTTTACATTTCTCACAGTAGCTTGATTACAATTCCAAATATATGTAATTTGCATACATCATAAAAGTATTATGTCCTCCAGTGTGCATTGTTTTATATACTCATACTTACTATGAGTATTATTATATATTTTTATTATACGGGGTGCAAAGAGTTAGGGCTCAATTAGGTTATTGAGCTTTCGTTGTAGCAATAGCTGTAATATTCCATGTCGCTTTCCAACTGTCAATTATTTTGATTTATTGTCTCTACTATGTGAAGCATAATTTTCTGAGACCATATGTTCATTATTGCATTTAAGAAAATTTAAATTGTAAATTTCGTTATTGCAGTCACAGCAGATGTCATTTTGAATGGCATGAATTTCGACATGATAGGTCACTGTTTCAACAAACAAATTGAAAGTTGCACCGACTGACATGCATATCAGAAAGAGCATAACATTTAGATTACCATTAACCAATAAAAACATATTATTGCAGAAACTGTCCACAATCGGAAAGTTTTACATGAAATGTAAACCATATTTTGGGACAAAAGGAGTATAAAAAATTAGAACTACTAAATGTCATTAATTTTACCGAATTTGAACCAAGTGCAGAGTACTTACAAATAAAAATATTTCCACTTCATTTCATAGGAAATTAATTAGTATTATTTTCAAGCTAAACAAAAACAAGTAATATTTTTAAAAAAAAAAACTGCATCTTTGATAACTTCTTTACAACCTCATAATTATTGAAACAGTACTTTGGAAATATATTTTTGGCTGAAATTATGTTAAGTGTTTATTTGGATGGATCGGTTTTATACTCTCAACAGTGAGGTATCTTTAATAATAAAAGACTAGGGCATCACCAGCTATGGAAGCGCCACCATGTGTGAAAATGCCGAAATTGATACTCTAACTGTGACGAATATTGCCAAGCAATACGAGTTAAAACAATAAATAACTAACAAATGTTGCAAAGCAACATAAGTTAAAACAATGAACTGTGTAATAAAAACAAAAACAAAAAAACTTCCCCGTCATTTTAGACAGGCTATTTAATAGTTATACTATATAAGTAGATAGTAAACTATCTTAATAAGAATAGCCTGGGTCTGTTTGTGGTGTATGAGAGAGAAGTGATGAATGCTTTAGCCTTACCCACCAGGTGACGTCCTCAAGACGTCGCTCATGCCTCCACGTGCACACCACGAGGTGGCATGAGCACTTCTAGTATAAGAAACCACTGCTTCTAGTATATAAGAAAAAAGCATTTATCTTTGTGTACACCAATGTGTGGTGAGTTGAAATGGCTTAAAATGTAAGCGAATCGTCAACACTTCTAGGAAAAAGAGACCCTTCTTGTGACAAAATCTCAGAGTTGACTGGACATTGATCCGTCTAAATTTGATACAGCAAAATGTTCCACGACCTCAACCTATGTTCAGAATTTCAGCTCTGTAGGTCATCGGGAACCTACCAAAACAAAAAGCTCAAAGTTGTTGAACCAGTTCCATCTCAGAGTAAGTTAAATAAAAGAGGTTGAAAAAGTAATATAAATAAAATAAAAAATATAATAATAAACAATGTAATATTTCATATGACAACAAATTCATCTAGAATTCATTTTCATAATTTAAAAAAAAAATAGATTATGCGAAAAATGAAGCTATAACAAAAATAGCCTCTAATATCGATTAAAAACCTAATTCAATTTTAAAGCAACAGGTCACTTCAGCATGTCCTGCTGGGTGTGTGTTGAATTGATTATTTTTATTGCTCTTTTGAATTTTTAAACCCCACAGAAACTAATCGATGACCAATTTTCACTTCCCACACTATCTCGCACACCAAAAATAAAATAATAATATTACATAGCACATGAACGAGATCAACGTTTACTTCACAGAAATCAACGGTTGCTTAGCGGGGTTGTTATCAGTAGAATACACTTTTCAGAATATAGATCTGTCTCTGACACTCTTTAACACAACTTTGGTGACACATTATTCAATCCATAATTTGATTGCATGATCAACTGTGAAACACTTACACCAGTTGAATACGGTTTTCAATGGAACTGAGCAATTTATATTTAATGATCACTATAATTTTTTTTTTGTCTTTTGTGTTTTTTTTTTTTAATTTGTGAGGAATGTCATTTTCATTGCTTCATTTCATAAGGAGTGGGATTGACATTATTATATTTTAAAAATTTTATTTTCATTGGTTTCTCTGTTTTTGAATGGAAGGATTGCAAAACTGTTCACTGCAGCTAATTTTCAAAGAGTTTATAAATATATATTTGAAAACAATTTATAAGAAATCGACAATTGATTTCCAGTACCAAATGAGCTCCAGGAAGGAAATGTCACAGTAAATTTAGCAGATAAGAAAACTTGAAAGCGGAAAATAAAAACCAAGTACAAATACAAAGAACAAATTACGAGTTCGATTTTCAATTGTGTCAAAGTTCTATTTTCGTTGTACCTTTTTCATGTTTAATTTTCTTATCGTAACAGTGAATCTATCGATAATGTGTAAAATGTCATCTACTAAAAATATACACGTGTGTCTCAGAAGTCTTTATACATTAGGATATTTAACACTTTTTCGAAACAAAAATCTAACACTGTACTGTTACCTATGAAGGTTACAAGGAAATACCTAGAAAATATATTTCCTCATCGGAGAGCCTTGTGAAACACTAGCATTATAACTGTAGCTTTTATTTTTAAACCAAACGGTTTTTACACTATATATTAGCTTCACTCGTGAGTGAGTTGTGAGTTTCTACATATAAAAACAAAACGACTCGGTGGATTTGATGAATGAGATGTCTATGGATTCGTCTTAGTCTACCGAAGAACACTGGTTATATCAAAGTGGATCTATATGTATAATATATGTATCCACTTTGGGTCATATGGTGTCAATGAAAAACCAATATGGTGGAAGCTACATGCAATATATGCATTATTCTTGAGACCCTCCTACAGGCTAAATGGCTCGATGGATTTTGATGAATGAGGTGAATGCTGTGAATTAAAAACCAAAATGGCGGACGCTATATGCCAGTATATGAAGAGTATGCATTTTCAATGTCCTAGTTTTAAAAATATTTCACTTCATAAATTAGGGTTTTTAGCATTAATTTTGTTTTGAATCAACAAATTTTGCAGTACACAATTTGTATTTAATGATCTGGGAACACTGTGTTGTCGTTAATAGTAAACATCGAACCACTGACAATGAATTAATTACAATTTTAATGGCCAGACTCTAATTGGTGACATGTTGATACACTAACGTCATACATTATTAGGTTACACAAAAAAGTATTGTGTTAAAATAAATGAGGTCGCTTCCTTCAGTTGAAACTGAATGATTTTTACAACATGTACTACAACGAAAATAACTTTTATATACACTTCACGTTTTAAACTAAAATAACGACTTTACCAAGATTTTTTTGTTTATTTTTGGTATATAAAGGTGGAGTTAACACTTATTTGTGTGTATTCTTATCATGGGCGTGAGATTATATAGAATTTCATGTCGATTTTATTACGCTACAAGCTACAGGGTGGTGCAAAGGTTACAATACAAGTCTGCATAGTTCATGACTATTTTTTTTTTAAATTTAGTTTTAAAATCTATTTTTTTTAAACTTTTTACATAGAATTTGGAGAAATTCAGAAATGCATGATGAAACGTTTCTCAAGTTAAACTCTGTAAATAAACTGAAAATTTAAAAAAATTGAAAATAATTAACTGATCCAACTATAGTGTATCATTTGCACCACCGTGTATAAAAAAATAAGTTTTAAAAAAATATGAAATTTCATGTTGATTTTATTATACTACAGCTACAGGGTGGTGCAAAGGTTACGCTTCAAGTTTGAATAGTTCATGACCATTTTATTTTTTAAAATTTATTTTTTAAAATGTTTTATTTTGAATTTTTACATAGAAATTTTATGATGAAAGGTTTGTCAAATTAAAAACTCTGTAAAAACTAAAAATTAGAAAAAAATTAAATATTCCAACTGTAGTGTAACTTTTGCATCACCTTGTACAAAGAATGAGTTCAAAAAAATATGAAATTTCATGTTGATTTTGTTATTCTACATTACAGGGTGGCACAGAAGGATCACTGCAAGTTTGAATAGTTCATGACTTTTTATTTTTACTTTATTTTTTAACTTTTTTATTTTTATTTTTTTATAGAGAAAACTTGAGAACGTTAGGATGAAAAGTTTCTCGGTACTTTTCAGTTAAAAGAAAAGTCATTTGTGGGCTAGTGGCATAGGTTCAGGTTAAATAAAAAACGTTTTATTTTTTTTTTACCTAATCCAACATGGTATCAATGTTAGATTAATGTAAAACAACGATAATTCCATGCAAACATAGGCTAATCGTGCAACTATAATAGTAAACAAGTGGCTTCTCCTTTAACTGAAAAGTATCAGTTTCTCAAGTCTATTTTGTAAACTGTAGGGTACCTTATATATATGGGCCTAGCTAGTGCTGTCAATAGACAAACTCATACCTACCTAAAACATACATATATCACTTCGAAATTGAGCACCTAATAGGTGACAATCAATG
>JAQIWH010006571.1:0-12660 GCA_034695005.1 Cryptops parisi
CGGAGGATCTAAAAGATCTACTAAATTCAATCATTCTATGATAAACAATAAGTTGTTTAATTGTAAGCAAGCCTTGTAAGCAAGCTTTGTGAAAATTGTGACGTCAGATTCTTTCCAAGCTTCGGCAAGAAGTTGACGTTACAGTTGCTTCAACTGCCTAACAAAAAATTGCGTGTGCTTTTACTATATATTTGAAATCCCATCGAGATTCTTGTTAGTTCTTGGTACTTATTTTATTATTATAAACATATAATTAATTGTATCATGTTAATTCATTAAATCAGTGCAGATGAAAAATTGAAGGACCTGTGATAAAAGAGCGTTAAGTAACATTTTTGTCAAAAATGTCCTAGATGCATTTTAGAATGTGTAAGGTGTAATTCTACCTTCTTGACGCATAATTTTAAGCAAAACGGCAACATGTGCAAAGAAAATTTTAGTTAGTACAAGAAGTGTAAAGTAGCTCGTAGACAGCAATGCAAATTCAGATCTTTAAACGCGATTTTATCGAAATTGTAAAAATGTTACTCAACACTCTTTTACACCAGGCCCTTTATTTAGTAATAAACTAGCTGTATGCCCGTCAATGACGGAAACATTTTAACTCATGTTGCCTGGCAACATGAGGTCATTTTTGTGTATTATATTGAGAGTAATAATTAAGCAGCTGCAATTGTTTGCTTGCAAAATATTTTTCTAATTCACAAACACACAAACCTGCATACAAACGAACAAACAAACGAACGAACAAACATAAGCAAATTATGATATTAAGATATTGAGATTTTAATTTATCTATCTTGGTAACGTAATATTACAAATTATAGATAATGTCATTGTTGATTAATTATATTTACAAAAAATTATATAAAATTAAAAAGGTTGTAAAAAAAATTCAACGCTGTAAATTTCAATTCTAAGACAGTAGCAATTTTTTGAAATTTTGTGTATATTTTTTTTAAGGGGATTTTATCTTAAAAGCAAGAAAATCACCTAAGGTCTGATAAGGTGAACATGTTATTTTTTTCTTATAGGCGAGATCTTTTGGTGTGCTATCCGGTTCACTACTCTTAAAGGATTTTTTTTTTATTTTCTATATCAAGATAGGCGTGTAAATAGAATAGAACCGTCGTCGTAGGAAAAAAAAAAGTACCAAAATTGTAAGATAAAGAGAAAAAAGTAGTAGAGTAAAAAAAAAAATCGATTTAGTTTGATACCTCGTGATTGATATCGCCAGTTAACGTTTTAAGAAAAAAAGTGATCAGAATCATTTACGGGGAAAGCCTTATGCTCTTCACAACGAACGAGTGTAATAAAGTTATTGGAAAATGCCTTCAGTCGAGGTGACAAATGCTTCTCACGGGAGTCACACACTGAAAGAGGAGAAAAATCTACCCCCTCAAAAAAAATGGGAAAAGAGAATGAAGAAAACTGAATCAGCACTCGGGATAAAACTCTTTATAACTCCCTCATAACCACCTTCAGTATAAAAAAAAAAGGTAGAGGATGGGGGAAAAAAAAGGAAGAATGAGGGATGAAGTGGAGCCGTTTACAAGTTCATTCTGATGACAAAGCAGATGTGAAGGGAGAAAGTGTCGTTTTGATTAAAGCTGCTTCCTGCACTCTTCTTCTTACTCCATGTTTTTTTTTCTCTCTTTGAATTTCAACTTATTTTTTTTTTGGAACATTGAAAGAGGTGAGGGAATAGTGAGATCCGCCGCGGGGAATTCAATAATATCAAGTTTCGAAAGCTATTGACAGAAATTCGACGAAAGGTTGCTATTTGCTCAGGTATAAACGTTTCTCATCGACCCGTCGTCGTCGTTGTCGTCCGGTTTCGCCTCGAGCGTCTCAATGTTGATAGAGTTTGGGTAGCAGCTAACACTGATTGCACCAAACCACTCTCAACCCAGATATTGTCCTCGGGCACAAATCAACCCCGTTTGGACCGCATCGTTATCAATGTCATGTGTCGCGCCCCCATTTTTTTATATATATATATAAATGTCATCTACTCATCCTTCCTCTTTACGAATAATTACTTCACTAAAACGTGCACGGAATTTAAGTATCTCTTAAAAGTGGGAAGAAGAGGAAAAGGTGATGTTGTCATGTTTGGGATTTGTTGAAGATTAATGACGTTAGGAGTCATCAGTAATGTCATACGTACAACATTATGCGATAAGGAATGTAATTATTTTGATTTGAAATAGTACGATGTGCTGTTCATAATTATATCTCGTGCAGAAGTTCGAAAAAAAAATAATGTATTGTTAGCATTCCGTGTTGTTAACGCCGGAAATACAAGACGAATATTTTTATTTTATTGTATTTTATAGTATGACGATCTACAATGAGATCAATAAACACAAAGACATTGGGAACATTACACAAATTAAAACAAAAGAACCAAAATATCCAAGGTGGGCAGCAATATAATTAGAACATGTACGGATTATAGTTCAAACATTTAAATAAAGATATATAGTTGAATTATCATTAACGGGTAATTTTTGTAATCGAATAAAAATCGCTTAAACTGCACAGGCAAACATCTCTGCATTACGCTGAACACGACTGTGCAATTGTTTTTTGCAATATTCGCAGTATTAACAAAGTGATGGCAGTTTTAAAACAGCAAAAGATTGAGAGTGAATTCCATAATTTGAATATGTTGTAAAGGATAAGTCTTACACAGTTGTTTATCCCTAACACGTGTAATCAGTTCATTGAATGTCAATTTTACTCAATAAAATGCAAAAGAAGTCATCATGTCTTGTCACAAAAAAAAAATAAAGTTGCATTTACTTAGTTACGTAAAAAGAAATCCCTAACACGTGATCAATTCGATGAATGTCCATTTGACAGAATGAAACTGCGAAGGATGTCATAATTGTCACCCCAGAAAAAAATAGATATTAATATTTATGCGAAAATAAATGTGGTGGTGACAAATTATTTTTTATACAAGTTTCAACGGTGCATTAACTTGAAAAAAAAGGTCATTTAATAGGCTAGGGTACAAAAAAAAACCAACCTATTTTGTCGCTTGAAACGACTGCTCAGTTTTCGTTGCACGGCACGTGTGTTATGCGTGAAGTCAACCTATTGAATCATGAATGGTGGTCGAGGGCAACAACAAAAAAGAAAGAACATACACTTCGGTACCACCAGTGGGCCACACTAATAAATTGTGTTAACAGGAAAGATGAGGAGTGTAAATAACACGCAAAAGAGACCCCTAGCTATTCGTCATTTTCTGTGCCATTTGCCACGATAGCGAGACCTTTCGGTCTTAATTGATCTCAAGGGTGTTTCTCTGAATCATCAGCTGGTCGGTGCACGTTTTTCAAGTGCCAAAAGCCTCGAACCCTAACGGGTGAGTAATGGCGTTGTGTGTTGGCCGGGATAGGGAAAAGAAAACAGAGTGGTGGTATTATTTACAGCGCTCGCGCTTGCTTTTCAATTGACTTGAATAATTAAAGGCGCTCGGGAAAAACGGTGTCTGGCGGAAATATACATGATTTATGAAGACAGTCTTTGAGGTTGTGGCGCGGTGTTGACCGCCTTGTTTTCCCATTATTACCATTATCCCCTCTCCCACCTCGGTTTTCGTCTCCCCTCAAAATTGGAACATGAGAGGGGAGAAGTAGTAGTGGTAGTACCATTTTGGAAATTTGTGCGAACGAGGTGTGGATTGTCGATGGGTTGTTAGAGAACTCAAGGAAGAGCAAAACCTGAAGGTTCGAGTGGTGATGAATTATGGGAAGCTGCGCAGCGTTGGTGTACGTGACGTCACTTTTTCCCGGCTATCTCGCGAGGGATGTTTCTTTCACTCGATTGGTTACAGCTGCACGGTCCCGTAGCCGAAGGCGCAATCGCGCATGCGTCGTACCAGGGTTTTGGGTCGATGGTGGTGCGGCGTAATGGCCGCCCGAGTAATGAATGCGGAACCGAGCATGTAACCCTTCCGCTCCAATAATGATGATGGCGTCAGAAGGAAACCGTCGGTGCCTCGGGATCACGTGACTTTTCGGTAGCTCCAGCACCAAATCACAACACACCGGCGCCATGTTGCTCTTCCACCTTGAGGTTAGACCCGAAACCCATACTGGCGCCGCAACACACCTTGAAATGTAACTGGGAAAATTTGGAACAAGCCAAAACCCCTAATCACTTCAAGATTCAAAAAGATCTTATTAATTATCAATAGCTGAAGATTACCAACTAAACATGTTTTTATTTATCCATTTTCTTCGCGTAGAAGTTTCACCTGTTGGTTTTTCACAAATTACTTGAAAAACAATGAATATAAAGAGTTCTAGACTTACTGAAGATTCTTATTTGTGAGTTTGTCAATATGTGACTGAAGAATGTATATGCTCGTTATAAGAGAGAAAAGTTGGCCGTTTTGCAATATTGGACAGTGATGCATATGTCAAGTTCGATATACGTACGGCCATAAAGTTTTGCCACTTCATGGGAATTTTGTGTGTATGCAATGTTTTTTTTATAATACGAATAATTCCTTATATCTAATTTTTAATACCCAACGACATATTTTCTCAGATATTTCTTATATGGCAAAAAAAGCAACTATTATGCGATTTTGCTCAAAGATACACAAAAGTATCAGAATGCAGAAGTTTTGTCCCTTTATGAGAATCCCTTCATGTCCCTTCAATGTCCCTTCATAGATGTTCAGTTTATTTACGAATTGAGTAAAACTCAACTCTCACGTAAGAATAAAATTTCTTGTTTTCTTACTTAAAGTTGGACAAATTGACAGTCATAGATGAAGTACTTAGGCATCATGCGTCAAGATGCAAGTGACTATCAAGACGTCACGAACCATTTTGTCTCATTAAACGTCAATGTGATGTTATTGTTTTATAATTTCTGGTTACTTTCAGAGGTTAAACAAAAAATAAGTGTAGGAACGAAGTAACGTGTAAAAGACGATCATTCATTTCCATAAGCGTGGCGTTTTGTTTCACTAAGTAAAACTTGCATCGTCATCGTCGTCTGCACCAACGTTACCTGCTGGAACGTTTTCCACGTTAACTTTGTGGGAGTTAGGGTCAGGTTGCATCAATTTTCGAGCACAACAGATAAATCAATACAAAACCTTATCGAACTATGTGCTGCAAAATCGACAATGTTCCTCGGCAAACAGAAGCTTCATGTTCGATGATCCGTAATTTCGAATTTTCTTTGTACAACCTCCTGTTATGTAGGTTTTTTCTTTGCTTCTGGTCTTTCTGTGTTTCGTTTGCATCGGTTTTAAAGCCAAATTATTGGTACACGTAAATGGTGGAACGCTGCACCTGCTAACCTTATCGATAATTATTTGGCAAACATTTCGAGATTATTGTTTTTCCGGTCCATGACTCTTTTGAAGATATACGTAAAGCTACTTCCAAATCAGTTGATATTCAATTAGAAATTTCGAATCAAATCCAATAAACCGTACTGATATTTCTTTCATGTTTCATTTGCTTATAATATTATTTATCTTGGTTATTTTATTGATTCTTGGGTTTATTAATATGATTTTAAGTAAAGTTGTTTTCCAGTCAGTGGTTTCTACATTATTTCGATTGTTCCAAATCTGCGATACAACACTATGATTTCAGTTTTTTTGTTGTTGTACAATATACAATATATACTTTTTATGCAAGTTTCTCTTAGATTTTGTTAATATGCGACAAGATCTCAGATACTTGTTATAAAAAAAAATTGTTGTTATACAATTCTGTGAGGTAGTACGCAAATGACTAAATGTGACCACAGTTTATAATACACATGTGGCACATATTTTAACCTAAATTATTTTTTAAATTTAATTTTAAAAACAAATTGATACTCAATTACATTCAACACCCATATTTCATTACTACTAAAAATGTAGAAAAAAAATAATCGTTTATATAGTGGATCATCTTGAACTTAATTACCGATTCGATTAAAATTCTCGTTGAGAAATGTTATGTTTTTTTATTAAAAAAACAAACAACTAATAGTAACATTTGGATTTTGTTGGTGAACTTTGAACCATAGTGTTCGCAGATGGTGCAAAGAGCAATTAAATCCTTGGTTGTGATTAATTGCTTTGTTTCCACTGTAATATGACCACACGCTTGGGGGTCATTTGCATGCACAGTTAACCAACACCTACAGTTGAGTTCTTTGGACAAAGATTTCATTAAATTGCAGACATTTCCGCTTTCGTGCATTTTGTAGTTAACACTGTTGCAACACTTTTTATCATTTTTACAAATCGTTTTGACAGTCGGTGCTTGATTTGTTTGCTTTTATTTTCGTGTTTGTTTTTTTATGCAACTTGTAATGTTCTAAGGTAAATTTACGTTCTTGGTCTTATACGTGGATTTGTTCGTAATGTGTTTGAATATTGCAATTGGCTGCTGGTCGTTTGTTATATACATTTTTTATTTTATTTTTATTTTTGTAAAATTTTTCGAAAAATTTTTATTTAGTCAGAAAATACAGAATATTTTACAGGAGGAAAAAAATATTGATGCAAAAAGGTTCAAATTTTTTCATTTTTATTATCTGTTCGTTGAAGCTGAAACCAAAGTATGGCGTACGAAAGTCGGGTTAGAAGAATAGGAAATCTCTTCCAACGAAATTACACTTTTTCGTTTCTTTCCAATTCTACAATACAATGAATGGGTTCCTAAATTCGTTACTGAAAGAAATGAGGGCGAATGTTTTTGAACAGTTGAAAAAAAAAAGAATACAAAAAAAGGGGAAAAAGAAGAAATGGGAAGAAGAAGAAGAAGAAGAAAAAACTTGGACACCGATGTAAGAACATTTGGAATTTCTTGTTTTCCTCTCTTTTCTTTTCTTATCTCATTTTCTCTTCTTTTCATTCTTACATTTCACGTCGGATTTTTATTGGAAATCTCGTCTGTCACACACAATAGCGAATGAGATTTCTAACTGAAGAAGAAAGAGGATCTAGTTAATTAGGAAGTTTGTCCTGAGTAGATACTAACAAAAGTAATAGATGAGATCCTGTTTAAGTTTTTTTTGTTAAACTAAAAATTAAAACGAATTTTTTATCCTATTTTTATACACAGAGTTGCGAAACGTGTTCGATCCAAGTTGGGTAGCAGTTTAATTTATAAGGGATCACAATTGAACCCCGTGGCCCTATAAGGGTATATGATTTTCACTCTTCTTTATCAAAAGGTTCCACCTTTTTTTTTCTGGTAGAAGACCTCAAAGGGCTGTAAAATCCAGTGACCTTAAAAAAAAAAATTCGATATTTTTCAACGACGTTTTAAGCCGGTATACCGAGGTTTTAAAACGTGCATAAAAATTCGAAATAGCTTTTACGTTATCATCAAGGTATAGTGTATGTAAAAAGAATAAGTTTGATGGTTAGGCATCGAACGTTGGAAAGAAAAGACGATTATTAAGAAGCTCACGATGAATATACTAAGTTCACCATTCGTAAGTAGGCTCGGATCTTTTTTAACATCTGTACTTCATGAATATTGTGATGAAACGTCTCAAGACATGACCCGAGCTAGTTTTAACGCGAGACGTTTATAGCTCCATTAACTTGATGAATTGAACTCGGCAGTCTTTAGTGAAGCAGAAACAGCACCAAGCAGCAGCAGGCGTTTTGCCTTTAAAGTTTAGAACAGTGGGAAACCTAACACACACACATTCCAAGGAACACATTCACTTTCTCCACTAACCCTTTAATCTTCACGGCTCACAACAAGGAAGTCTGCTAAAAGTATATTTTCAAGAATTCGTTACGCTTTTGTAGAAGAATCCTGTAAAGTTTGCCTATACAACTAATCGACGTTTGACCCAAATGTGATTGGTGAATCGAGACCAGTCTTTTGATACGCAGAAAGACTTCGATTTATGCGATTTTTTTTATATGCAATTTTATTTTTAAAATATGAAAGATGTTCTCCCTGGTGCTCGTTATGCGAGAAAACGTTATTATGCGATTTTGTAATGTACAAATGACTTAACGTTGAAGTAGACATCTTAATATAGGAAATATTATTATTTATTTGTAGCATCCTACTGGATAAAATTTACACAATAAAAAAACACAAATTTGAGAAAAGAATACAAGTTTGTAAAGAAGGATAAATCCTAATTCATAGGAATTTTAATGTATTTTATATTTATTTAAGGTTAGTGCAGGAAATGTTCGCAAAAATCGAGGATTTTCTTGTTTTGTTTATTTTTATTTTAACGACAAGCAATTCAAAAGGATCGAAACAAAAAACTTCATTAAAATCAATCAACATAATTAACATGTTTGAAAAGTAGAACATTAATTTTTATTTTGTGTAGAATTTTTGTCGTAGATACGGAAAGAATTGTATCAACTACAGTTTTCTAGTAAAGTCCGTTTACTTCAAGTTTCTGTTTTTAGATATCTAAAGTATTAATATTACTTTAACAATAATAGAATTGTGCTAGATTGTAAATAAAATTGTGTCATATATCTAAATTTAATGGAAAATATTTAGCTGCTTTGATTTAAACACACTGTAGTTCACATTATTTTACTATTGGAAAACACGCAAGCATTTTCATTTGTTTATATTGTACAAAAATTCTCATTTTATATTCATTATATTAGCTTCATTTTTAGTGAGTTTATAAATAAGTTTGTAGGCGAGTGAGTGAGCTGGGAATTCAACGTATATTGCTATCTAGAGGCGTTTGTGAGGATATACTGTATAGTGCGATGAACCAAAAAACGCATAAAGCGAGAACTACAAAAGATCTTCGCATAAATAAAACCTCATGAGTCCAATGTAAAAAAAAATCGCATAAATAAATAAATAAATAAATCGAAAATTACAAAAAATCAAGAATAGAAATACTCAAAACTCGCATAAATTATATAAAGTATATCGAATTACCCAACATCGCAAATTCGCATAAATCGAGATTCTCATAAATCGAAACAGAGATAAAAAAAAATTAACTTGTTTGCATTAGGCCTATATATGTACATAAAGTGTATGCTTATAAAACATTTTTAATGTACTTGTTATAATATCAACTCTTTAGTGATTGGAAAGAGTAAAATGTCATTTCCGGTCGCTTTTATCTGTTGCTACCCACTGCTAGTTGGGTCGGGGGCTTAGGTTTTGGGGGTATACGAACTGGCTAGTACTTGTAAGTGAATGTGTTCGTGTGTGTGTGTGTGTGTGTGTGTGTGTGTGTGTGTGTGTGTGTGTGTTCGAGTCGGTGCAATCTTGATGGCCCTGCAATGCACACGCGGGCTCTGTATGTGTGTGTGGGTAAAAGCTAGCGACAACACAACCCCACGTAGTACACGACCAAGAGGGCCTCAGACTGCCGGTGCTGTCTTGGCCAGATAACGGGCTTTACACGTGTTCTCAGCAGGCGCATCGCCCCGGGCTTAAGTGCGACAGAAGCTTCGGTAATGAGAAGGAATACTCCGATTACAGCCGTATTGGGAACGAAGCAAGTTGTAATTAATTCTTGCTAGATGGCCACCACACTCACCCTCGTGCTGCCAGACGCGATGGAAGAGAAAGAGGAAATTTTCGTCGTCCTTTATTGTTGTCGTGACGTAAAGACAAAGAGCCACACGTTTCACTTATGGTCTAACTGAAAGAACGAAGACTGCTCGAGCTCTTTTGTTTTCGTAAAGGAGAACCTTAATCATGAATTTACCCTTTGCTAGTTAGGATACCGTTTGGTAGGTCCTCGATTTTATGCGAGCAAAAGCAAAAAAAATTATTTCATTACCGTACACATTCGATCTGAAAATTTGGTTTTATAGAAAAAAAAAAAGATTTCGATTATTGGTTACTTCTCAAAATTTATGAGAAATGAAAAGAAAACGTAACAAGTTCATTAAAAATGCTGTTTAAGCCTACTCTTTATATACTGCCATATACAGCTATAGTGTATGTACATACATAATGCAAAAAACAAGTCCATTTTTGATTTTGGCATGCTTCGATTTTATGCGAATTTCAATGTATCCGAATTAAAATTTATGCAATCTTTGAGTAATTCCATATTCAAAGATATGGCAATTCCATATTATTGCGTATTTTGAGTACGCATAAGTTGAATATCGGCAATTCTATTTTTTGATTTCTGCACGTTTGGAATTTATGCAAATTTTGATTTATGCAAATTTCGTTTTATGCTAATTTAAATTTATCCGATTGTCGAGTAATTTGCTATTTGATTTATGCGAGTTTTGAGCAATTACATTTTCGTTTTATGCAATTATCGATGATACTTTAGTTATATATGCGAACTTATGCGGTGTCTTATTTATGCGAAGGACTTAGCCGGTTCTCGTTTTATGCGATTGTTAATACATTGGATTATACAGTATATTTATTTATTGATTTCATAAATGGCTGTAGATGACCGTATACGTTCAATTTCCAGCTCACAAACTCACTCACAAGTGAAGCTAATATAAAGAATATAATAAAAGGCTATATCAATCAATTAATCCACAATTTATCATTAGTTTCAATGTAACTAGTACTATACTGTACTAGTTAAAATTATCGCACAGCGGAATTTTTCATATGTTATCGAAAGCGATTCACTACTGATTAGTACATTGTCGTAACATGACATGCACACGAAAATACATCATTCACATTTAAAGTAGTTGCATTCTCTTTACTTATAGTTTTCAACTGTAATGCTTGTTTTCAGAGTGTTCTCTTTGCTCGTGGAACATTTTTCAGGAACTTTAATATGCGAACGAATGCCCCGAAAAAAAAAAGGGAGACGGGGGGTACCTATTCCTTTTCATGTATTTTGCATCAAGGCACCAAGGTCATTTTTAAAAAGTGATGTCGTCTATCGATTACCTGCTCACTCCTTACAATGTATAGAACCTTAGGTTGAGAAAGAGAAAAAACTTTTTTTTCACTTTGAGGTGATGGGATGTAAAGGGGAGAAAAAGAGAACAGTCTTTCTCTTTCCCTGTGAAAGATGCAAAAGCGTATGGGTATGAAAGTGATGCACGTTACTCGAGAGAAAGAGGTGAAAGAAGATGACGAAGAAAAAAAGTTTGGTACAGTAATAGTGGTGGCAGTAATAGCTGTGGTACGACGAAAGACACGGTATGCATTGGAAAACCGTTGACGTGCACCACTGTCTTATGAATTCATCATGCGTTGTGTCATGTTGGTTTGCTGAAAAACTTTCCACTGGCAGCACTTAAAAACTCAGCAATAAATGATGGGGAGGAGATGAGAGAAAAAAACGTGGGGGAAACCGAACATTGGCTTGAAAAGAGGAGTAATAATTGAAGCTGTCGAAAGAATAAATTTCACATGAGTGCAGAAGAACCGAGACGTGCTTTCGTCTTCGACGTTGTCGAGGTGACCGATTTTCGTCAACATCCTTTATCATATGTTAATTAGGCCATTAGACGCGATTTTATAAGTACATGGTTTTTAAAAAAGAAACTTGCAACCAAAATTGTAAATATTGCAATTTTTCGCATATCTTTGGTCAAAAAGTTAAAAAAGAGTAAAACTTGTTTAAGTTTGGTTTTTATTACATACGCGTTTTAATATAACTATGTTTATACAAGAAATCATCAATTTTTTCGAAGTCGTTATATACGATTTTGTTATTACGTAGTGACAAAATTCTCTCAAATGGTCGTTATATGAAAAGAAAAATATTTCACATTTTCTCTCAAAATTTGTTTTTACACGATTTAAGTGAAGTCGTGCACGGTTGAAATGTACGCCAACAAAATTACCAATCATTCAAAAGAATTATTCAAAAAACAGACTGAGTCAGCGTATGCTACCGGCAATTTATGGAATCCAGACATCCTATACAATGCCAAGCCGCTTTTGAAAAACAATGAAAAAACATTTTGTATACAATTATTTAGGTTAGTTAAAGTTAAGTTACAACATTTTCTCTAAAATTTAAATCCAAATTTAGGTTTAGATTTAATTTTAACCTAAGCTCTTGCTTAACCGAACAACTCCAATGCTAATTTCATACCTTGTCTAAACCAAGGTTGGTATTCTATAAAATGGCTGGATGTTATTATTATTTATTTTTGTCCCATTGAGACAAAGTTGACATCAAACTACAACCAAACAAAGACATTATAATTTATTACAAAAAAATAACAAGTAAATAATTTTTTTTTTTAAATGTTTACATCAATTTTAAATAAATAAATAAATTTTTGCAACCAACATGTGTGCAAGCCATTTTTTTATTGGAAAACATGTTTCATGTGGTAAAAGTAATTCTTAAGAAATCAAGATGTATAGTGGTCTGGTAGATTATTATTAGAAATGATTTTATACATTGCCGGTAACATGATACTGTATACATAACAGACCCCACCTGTAACTATAAATCAAATTATCGTTTAAAAGAAGTAGTTAATCCACGCGACGTAATCCACGTTGTTCACTATAAACAACATGAATATGAACGAAAATGAGTATAAAAGAGGATCAAAAACCAAGGTGCATTATAAGGTTTCTGGAATTCGTTCCATCAATATTGACGGGTTTACTTTTTGATCCATCATTATTATTATTTATTATTATCTAATAAGCATACAGCTAATATGTATCTACAGAACTTTATTGTTACGTACTATTA
>JAQIWH010006572.1:0-12657 GCA_034695005.1 Cryptops parisi
CGGGTCTTGACCAACTTATATAGTGTTCTGTAATTTCTGTGTTTTAGTGGGCGCCATATAACAAGCCTCTTGGCAGTAGGTGCGCCTCTAAAACCTAAATAACTAACTCACACACTTCTCTTAGTGCATATATTATTAATTGCACTGAATCACTCGGAGTGGTTTTGTGCCAATCTGGTCTGTACAGGGATTCCAGCTAATACTTAGAACTTTCTCTTAACTTGCATTTTCACCTATCATCTTAAATTTTCCAAGCTGCATTCGTAGATCTTAATTTCTTTTTTACAAAATTACTGTTGAAACGTTTAGCTTTGGTGCATTAAGTACGATCTTCACTAGGTCGCTTATGACCTACATATCATGTTTTTTAGGTTCTTGAAGTTGTTGGGTTTTGACCAATTTCTTTGATATGCTGTTTAGGTTATGTTTTTGTGGGCACCATAAGGATCAAGGGCAGAGAGTGATGGGGGACACAGATGTAAAGCTCTCAGTGAGCTTGGGCAATACAAAAAAAAAAAAAAAAAAATTTGATTTGTAAGTTGAACTGGACGATGACGATTGGTGGGAGAATCTCCTGAAGGCTCTGATCCTGAAGTCACAGAGCATGAAGGGTTCTCAGACGCAGGGGGATTATCATAAGTTGTGGCCATAATAGATTCAAAGGATAAAGAAAACCATTAACCCTGGTCAGGGGGGTCCGTTACTTCTGGACACAGGGCCAGCAAAATCCTGGAAGTTAAGCCTCAGGCCACTTTCTCGCCAAAACTCCGGTCATTACCTAGAATGATCGAAACTTTCACCATATTAATGAAATTGTTTGTACGGTGATACTTTATAAATATTTTTCTTCATCTGTAGTATTTTATTTGTTTCAGAATCCATTTACAGTAAACTTAAATACTGTATACCGGTGTTTTTAAAACTCTTTCGTATAATTGGAGTAGCCACTCAATTAAACCATAAAAATGTGGTTCAAATATGTCCCAATTGACCAGAACTCACTGTATTTTAAAAATTTGAATTTTCTGCAATAACAAGCTAAGGCTTGGTTATTTCAAGGAATGATCGCTAGTTGGAATTGTTCATCGCTGCAGATAGTGTTTCTTATGAACACAGTTGTGATTTTGTCTTTCAATTTCTCAATATGTAGATTTCTGTTTTGTTTTGGATTGTTTAGTTTTTTTTTCTTTTAGAACTGATAAGAAATAATCTAATTCAAATCAGCAATTTAAGTGAAATGGTACAGTACAATAAACCTTATCATGTACAGATGCTTCTGTTTGGTTCAATTGCTGGACTACGATCAAAGTATTGAGAAACTGCAGTAATTCTTACTCCAACATTATTTCATAATGTGGAATTAAATTCACTGTTCAAAAAAGGAGCTCTTAAGAGATGATGTTGATTTGACAAGTTGTAACTGCAGTTTGTACACAGAATGTACACAAGCACACACACTTTCATTGTTAAAGAAAGAAACCCACAAATTCAATTAGATTATCTTTTGGGTTCATCATTTTTTACGTGATGAACCGTTACATGGGTACCTTCAATCATCAGCATCAACAATACAACACTTTGGAAATACAATATCCCTTTGTTAACGACTGATCACATTGCTAGAAAGTACTGTGATCATCAATATCTTGGTCAGGATGACTTGTTATTTATTGATGTTTTCAGCTTGGTACCTAGAATTTCATTATTCAATCTGTACAGTAAACTCTTTGATCTAAAGATAATAGGTAGAAGTGGCGCAACTATGCCAATGCAGCGCATTGGGACCCACGTTAGCTAGGGGCCCAAAAGTTTTGATATCGATTCTCCTGCGAGTATCGATACGTTTCCCAGTTTAGTCTGAGGGCCCAGAGTATACACTTGCTTTCGATTACATGATCATGAATGAAAGTGATTTGCATCTAATTTAAAAAAAAATAAAATCCATAAAAGATAAAAGATAAAAGATGCTTTTCCAACAGTTCATTAGATGATTTTGACCTTGCTTTTTCACCAAATCCACATTATTTTTTCGGGCACATCTTATCAGTGACAACTTTTTTGCTGTGTTTTAAGTCAATGTTAAAAGAAAGGGTTAGCCTGATCATTTTACTGGGTGCCTGCCATATGTAGATGACATGATTAGTATCTTCTGAGTTTTGGAGGCTCTGGGCCCTAACAAGTGTAAAAGAGGCCCCAAAAAATGTAAATGCTGAAATCAAATTTTTGCTTACACATCTTCATAGCATTAGCAGAATAAAAATTTATAAATATTGTAATTACCAATGTAAGACTATAATTTTAGTTAGTAATGTCACCTACATTTATGAATTCATACACAACGTCTTAATTTTATTTACATACAATAACTAAACTACTGTTTTGTAAAGAATGTTTGTTAAAACATTCAAGGAATCATACTTATTAACAGTTTCTTCTTTAAAAAAAGTTAATTATTTTAAAGCATGAATGCTATTAATTGACTATTATTTGGGTGTTGGCCCTCGCCATTGATGGGGTCCTGGACCCCTGTGTGTAGCCTATCTTCTTAAAATGGCCTTGATCACATGATTCTGTGTTTAGAATTAATTGTGGAAATGTTTTGTTATTTATTATACTAAGACCCCATGGGCTAATTTGCAGGGAAGAGTAAAGTGTAATTAGCAACTATACAGGTTGATTTGGCAATATCTAGCAAAACTTTTCAAGATGGTAGGGGGCACCAAAACAAACTAAGTTCATATAAACCTATGTCTGGAAATGCATCGTTTGCGAGTTACAGACCATAGTGAAAAAGTGAAGATTGTGCTGTTATCGTCTGTTACAAAAACACCGGCCGATTTATCAAATTTACCAAAGTTTAGAATAAGTAATTTATATTCATTATCACTTCAGTATGGTTGTGAAACATTGCTTAAATGTTTTGTAGTAATTTAATACGTGCATAAAAGAAATGAAGTGAATATTTTAACTCAATCATGATTAATTTGATTCAATTTATATATTTGCACTCTCAGGAAATACCGATATGTATATCGAATTTTACTGATGTACTGTATATTGATTTTCCCCCTTCTTTGTATTAGGGGCTCGTTTTTTTACCTTGCATTAGGGCCCAAATTTTCTAGTTACGCCACTGATCGGTAGTGAGTAATAACAATAAATAAATAAAAAACATCATTGGAACAACTAATAAATTAATATATGAATAGGTAGTCAGCAGGGAGGGTTATTGTAACTTTGTGGTGATCGGGTATTCAAGCCCCAGCCAGCTAGGGGAACTGATCAAGGCTCGAACACCACTCAGGTTCATTTCTTGACGACTGACCAAGAAGTCGAAGCCGCCACATTCGTGTTGCTCGCATTTACTTGGGTTCGTATAGAATTCAGACTAGATACTTGTTATATTGCCAAGAATAACCTACCACAGGAGTAGAGCTGCTGGGTCCTGGACAAGATCCCAGCGCTCCATCCCGACCTTAAGGCTGCCCTTACCATCGCCTGCCCCTTCTCCTCGACCTCCCAGTCAGGCTGAGCATGCATTAACAGAAGGTGTTCCAGTTGCCTAGAGATGCTGGCCGCCTTGATAGTTGGTGCTGGGGTGACGTAACCAGTTGTCGTACAACACCCCCGTGATCGCAGCATTAGAACCTACTGCAACGACATGACTTTACACATGGGAACGACGCGTGAGCGCGCAGAATGTTGCGTTGCAGAACCGCATGGCTGTTGCCTCCTGCAGCTGCCTGCTGGAGGAGAAAGTCTACCACTACAAATAACAGGATGATGGTTCGGGACCAAAAAAGCCAAGTTTGTTGCACATGATTCAGCACATCAATTTACAACAATTACCACGAGAGCCTGAATTGTCATGCCTGCATTCCCTCGCGTAATCATACAATGCATCATTAAGGGTAAAATACATCAACGATTCCTCCATCTAACCATGATTCCTCCCTCTAACCATGATTCTCATCTCTATATTTTATATTGATATAATTGACAATTAAAACGGTTATTAGTTGAAACTGGTAAAATATTTGTTCACAAAAAAAGATAGAACAAACTTTTGCAACATGTTTTAGTTCTGCAAATGTTGAGCCCATTCTGAATTCTTTTAAATCAAGATTTGTTGGATTCAGGAAGGAGTTATTGTGTTGCATTAAATGCTATGAAACAGGGGCTTTAAGTAGGAGTAATTTTGTTGGTAATCATTGAAATGTGAAAGTAATTCTGTTTATTTTATTTACTTTCAGAAACTCTATCAGAAATGGTGTGTGGCCAACATCGATTTCAAACTTAGTCATTGCTTATGCTATCATTTTTGGCATCATGCTGATGGAACCCACTTGGATGAAACCTGTTAATAATGCTTTATGGAATGTTGGTGTCATACTGAATCTACCTGAGGGTAAGACTTATAAAGTTGTTTTTTTGTTTTTATAACTAAGGGGGGAAGTCACCTCTCCCCGTACATGTTTAGTTCATTAAAAATAGTTTTTCGTGAAGAAAATGAATAAAAAATTGCCAAAAACGGCTAAAATATGCTTATTTTGAGGTATAAACACTCAAAACATTTTTTTGGAGTTTAATTTGCCAAGGAAAAAATGTAATTTTTAGACATATTTGTCATGAAAATTTAGGTGAACCCTCTGGTTCTAAATTCGCCACTGCCTACATTTACTGTATTATACATTGTGTTGTAATATTTTTCTTGGTGCATTGCTACTGATCATTAAGTTAAGCAATTGCCAATGTTTTTAGGGTTTTAAAGCCGTCGGGTCTTGACCAACTTATCCAGTATGCTGTTTAGATTGTATGTTTCGGTGGGCGCCATATGACAAGTCTTTGGGCAGTTGATGTGCCTCTCAAAACCAAATACCTACTACCTATCTATGATTAGTGTCTTTTGTGGTGGTGTTGGCTAAGACTCAAGCAAAGCCACCCATAGAGTGTGTAGGGCCTGGGGCATGTTTTCTACTGCAGAGGACCCAGAAATCAGATTATGTGATCAGAATTCAACAACACAGTCCAACAGCCAAACATAACCTTTACACCTTAATTATTGCTAGTCAACTTTAAAGAAAAGAAACTAGCAACTATGTTCCAATTCCTGAAATGAAAAATGTTTTAATCTTTTGTCACTGCTCTAATTTTAAAAAATATGTCACTACATATAAACATTATTTTATGGATCTACAACTGCATTCCAATTTTTGAAAAGACATCTTTAAACTTTTTCCATGGAATTTGTGAACCATCTATTCACTTGGTTGGTTGCTGGAACCTGTGGTGGTCATGGTGTTCCTAACACTTCCAGTCTGAATGGTTCTGGTTCATCGAGTTTTTTCTATTTCCTCCTGCATCATAAAACTCTAACTTCATACTCAATATTATTCATGCTTTTCAGAATACAGTTTATGACAACTATATGACATACCTTAATGGCGGTTGGAGAAGTCCTTAAATTTAAAATACCTCATGGGACATGGAAACCCCACACACATGCAGGGCACCAGTGGTCACCCCTGTTTGCCCCCTCCTACATACACACAACAGATAGGCCTGAACTTGAGTATATCGCATTATAGCATATGAAATGGCCAATCCATTTGTGTAGAAATTTTGAATTTCTAACTTGTAAACATAACTCAACTGCATATGTCTGAAATACTAGACTTGTGCAGGATAGATTATTTTTTAGGCTTCTTTCTTAAATAGAGTTTAAACATCTGCAAAGCTCCCCATTGTGAGTGTTTGGATTCTGGTTAACTGAAGTAAAGTGTTGTTTTAAATATTCCTGCCAGAGAATGGTAAAATGTGGTATTTGAAAAAATAAATAAATACAAGTAATTGATTTTCAGCTATTCCACTTGGTCTTCGTGGAGCAGTAATAGCATGGGTTGTAGCATTGGGATTTTTCATTGTCGTCGCTCTTCTTCAACAGTATTCACTTAGGCTTTTATTGTCATATCGAGGTTGGATGTGTAAGTGCTACAGTTTATATTTATTTGCAGTTAAATTTACTTGTGCATGGTTTCCTGGTTTGTAAGAACTTAGTGTATGATTTCAGATGAACCTTTACGGATACAGTCTAAGAAAACATTATTATGGGCCATACTAGTTCGTATTATCAGCTGTTATCAGCCTTCTTTGTACAGTTGCCAACGTGCATTGCCTAAATTGCCTGTTCCACCACTGTCGGAAACGATTGCAAAATTACTACAATCTTTAAGACCACTCTGCACAGTGGAAGAATTTGCAGACATTGAAAAGAATGCTAAGGTTAGTCTTGCTATTTCATCTTCAAGAATAGTTTTTTCAGCTTATTCGAAGTGAGAAATTACACATGCAAATGCATCTATCACAAATTGCTTGTACAGTAAGTTCTTGACTTACACAAGTTTCAGTTATGCAAATTTATGGGCATGGTTTGCTCAACAGAACTCTAGCTTTTGACTAACAACTCTATTTTTTTTGCCTTTTTTATGTATTCAAGTATCTTGTTAGAGATTTTATTACTTTTTATTTTACTTGTGCTATGTTTTTAATCCCACTTTTATTCCATGTTGTTTCCTACATTTGTAAATCTTCATTATGAATATTTGTTTGAACCAGGGGCTAGTTGCTCGTGGCAGCGCTGTAAAGTTTGGCAGCTCTGCAAAGCTTGTAGCGCTGTGGGTGTCGTGATGCGTGGAAATTAAACTCACAGCATCCAATTAATTTGATAAAAACTAATCAACTGATGACTTGTTTGCTGTGAGTAGGCCACATGTTTACTTTTGCTGATGTCATTTTCGCTGTAGCCAATTGAGAACCAAGAAGAAGGAGGGACTATGTATTGCCGATTGTAAACATTTGGCGGCCATATTTAAAAGGAATTTCATATGAGTGCTATTATTCGACAGATTTAAGAAAGTCTGTACTATAGATATATTGACACTACATAACTGATAAAGGGACACATTTCAGCTAGCTGTGAAATTTAATTCAACAGATTGTAATTTTGGATTCTTTTATTCTGATATTCTTATATCTGATATTCTTTTATCTGATTCTTTTATCTGATATTCGGATTCTTTTACACTGCTCCAAGGGCAGTGTAATTGATCCTAATATTTTTTCCTAAACACCACATGTGACAAAAGGAAGAGCTAACCATCCTACATTCCTGAATCTGCACTTACAGAAAAGGATGACACTACCCTTTCAACATTCCTGAATTAGCACACACATTCCTGAATGGGATGCACTAAAAATTTTATTATTAAGGATAATAGTGAAAAACAAGAAGTTAAATGGAATAAATCAACTTTGCTATTGCACCATTACTTTTGAATAGCTCTGTGTACAAGCATGCAACACTCTGATTGGATATAATTTTAGTCTGGATTCTAGTACAAATATCCTGGGCTCATGCCCAGGAGCCCACCTCCAAATGATGTCCCTGCTTGGACTTTATATTTTTATTTAGTAAAGGTTATTATTACTTCACAGAAATTTGAAAATGGCTTAGGCCCCAAATTACAAAAGATTCTTCTATTGCGTTCATGGTGGGCGTCAAATTATGTCTCTGATTGGTGGTAAGGAAAATTATCCAATAATACTAGGTTTTTATTTTTCTATATTGAAGATAGTGCAATAAGAGTAATGAATATCCACAGAATTGTTGAAAAGATTTTTCATATCCAGGGAAAACTATGTCTACTTAATGAATAGAAGCCCATTGGCTATTAATTCAAACTATTATGGGATGGATCAAAGTTACTGGACTCCCACTCGGTCACCTGTATCTAGGTTTGTTCAAGTCTTTTCACTATTGTATCAGCGTCAGTACAGCCAAATATTTTGACTCTTTCACGTGTAAAAAACACGTTTGATTTATATTTCAGGGCAGCAAATGTTGTCTATCATTGCTTAATGTTCAAACGCTACGTTGATAGAGAAGAATTGGCTCCACTAGTCATTCGTGGAACCATTCCAATTTGCATGGCTCAGTATGAACGTGCCTTTTCAACCATTCGGTAAAAATATGTTTACATGAGTTTCACATAAGTGTTGCGAATTAAACTCGAAAACCAGACATTATATTATATTGAACATTTGTAGAATTCCTGGTGAAGAAACGGATACCTTGCTCCATTTTGAGTCTGATATATCAAGAGTGAGCAAACTTTTTGTTTGAAATATTTGTAGGATATTCACTGCCACTTTTGTGTTGCAGTTTCAATGTCTAGATTGATTTGTAATTACATTGTCATTATCTATGATAGTTCGTGGTAGTTGTTAGAAAAGGAGTTTATTATGTCATGGATGTGTACGATGTTAAAGGTCAATTGTTATCACCCACAACACTTGAAGAACAATTTCAGTGGATCATTGAAGATGCTGAAGAACATGCAGGTGGTTAAAGTTTTAATGATGCTATTCTAGTTATTATGTTGCCAATACAAACATGAACTTGTTAACATAAAAACTAATTAATGTGTCTGTTTATTTAGTCAAACTTTCTGAGGAAGAACAATCAGTCGCTGCTTTAACAGGGTTGGAACGGACAAAATGGGCTCGGATTAGGAATAGATATATGACGAGTGGCATAAATAAGAAGACAATGACAGCAATAGAGCAGTCCATTCTTGTGGTGAGTTATTGTTTCTTTTGTTATTGATTTGGATCAAGTCATGTTGCTATTTTTGTGGTAACTGCTACATTTGCAGGTGAGTATGAAGTGCTAAATGCTGAAGACTGGTAGAAAATTTGCTTCTAGAAAAAGCACCAAGTTGTGCAAGTTTAAAATAAGTTTTGCTGTTTAGAAATCATTGCAACTTGTAGTTGACACGAGCGAAGCGTGTCTTTCTATCTCAGTTGTACCAAAATTGGCATTTGGCTGAATCTTGTGATTCCTTTTTTTCAAAAAATGCAATAGCTTGGAAGATGAAATTTTGCCCACTTACGTGAAAAAAGGTGCATTCTCGACCGAAAACTAAAAACCGGGTCAAACCCCGTTTTTTAGTCTGGTCTAAAATTATGCCTACTCTTATACGGCAATTTTGCACTTAGTAACTTCAATGGACCCTTCTTTTTAAGTGCGCGAGTCCAATTAAAGTCCGGCTTTTTGCTAGTATTAGATAAATTCACTTAACTTGTATTTAACTACAAAAGGTTGCTGTAATTTGTATCTATGTACACAAATTTGACTGAGGTGTACCTAATTACATCAATTTGCCCTAATTGTGTATCAATAGAAGTTGTAGCCTTTTATAGAAGAAAAATAACAGTTTTATTCTGTTTATATAAAACTTAACATACTGTAGTTAGAACAGTTTGTTGGGTCTTTACAGAATACTGCAGTAGAGCTCTTGTTTTTGCTGATACGTTGGTTTTGAATTTGTTTTTGTCATTATGACATGTAGGCAGTGGTGGCTCGTCTGTAGGTGCTGCGGAGGTGCAGCACCCCCTATCTCTTCGGGTATATATATATATGCATAATATATGTTTATTTATTTATAATTGTAAAGGATATTTAAAACATTATCAATAATTCCCAAGTTGAATGCCAATGCATTGGCTATCTTCTGAGAGAATTCTGTTACATTTTTTATCAAAAAAACAACTAAATTATTATATGTGGAGCTCGCTTACGAGTCAGCTCTACTGAACGAAGCGTGTTTAGTTAGGCACGCTTTCTGCGCACGCGCATGGCACAGCCAGCTTGGTAAGCGTGGGAAAGAGCTGCCCAAAAGTCAGCGTAGCAATAGTGGCTAGAAGGATCTTTCAAAAATCTACTACAGCATAACTGTCGATCGAGTACATGCATGCGCATGACTCACAGGAGGAGACTATGAGAGCGCTAGAGGAGAAAGGCAAGCCGAGGCAAGCCTGGGAGGAGAAGGTCAAGGTCTCATCTGTTGTTCATGCAGGTAATCCCTTATACCATCTCACTAAAGAATGTGCTTTAAATAGTTTATATTTAATCTCTTTGGTAGTATCATACTTTTAGTACTGTACTTTATTCTTATATATTATAACAGTTCTTAAAAATTTCTGAAGCAGCACCCTCAGGAATAAAAGTCACGAGCCGCCCTGCATGTAGGCCTACTGTTTTTGACGTGATGTGCCAAAAATCGCTCATTTTTTACTAAACTTAAGCATTGAATGTTTCATTTGTAAAATGAAACATCCAATTTGTAATGATATGCATATCTGTTTTATACACATTTTTATAAACATTGCTTTTAAATAGCACTACATTTACAAATAATTCTGCTGAAATAGCATACACACTGTTTTGGGATGAAAAGAATTTTTTGTTTTGAAATTGAGCCATTCCTTGTGTGACATAATTGCGTTTACTTTTTTCAGTGGTTATTTCTTTGAGAGTAAATGTTGGTAGACCTGGATGTATGGAACAATTTATATTTCAGGTAAATCTTGCTGATTATTCTCCACATAACTTCAATGAAAAGGGGAAATTTCTTCTTCATGGAGATGGCCATTCAATATGGTTTGATAAAAGCATCAATTACATATTTTTTGATAATGGACAAGCTGGATTAAATTGTGAGCATTCAATGGCAGATGCTCCAGTTATGGGACATGTCTGGGAATACATCATGACCAAAGAGTATGTACTGTATGACATTAAACGAATGCAAATTTATGTGGTCATTTAAAATAGAACTGCATTTTATATGAAACTATTCATTTTGTTTCTATAAGAGTTATGGAGAAATTATACACCGAAGATGGTTGCTGTATGCCAATGCCGAAGGGGTTTAGGCAACGGCGTTACACTACACCAAAACGACTTGAATGGGATATTAAAGGTGACCTGTCATCTGAGATTCGTTCGGCATTAAAGTTTGTTCAGCTGGTAAGTAAATGATAGCTTGGTTTGTTTTTTTACAAGTTTGATTATATAATTGAAATCTTAGTTTAACTAACTAATGGATGAAACAAATGTATATATAAAATCTTTTTTTCCTACAATTTCAGAATAACAATGATTTAGATTTGGAAGTGCGTGATCATGATACTTGGGGCAAAGGAATAATGAAAAAATGCAAGGTGTTTATTTTAGCTTATCTTATGCTTGGCTCATCTTATGGTTGGTTTTTTATGTTATTTTCAATGTATTAATGGTTTTACTATCTAACTAATTAGATTAGTCCTGATGCATTTATTCAAATGGCACTACAACTAGCATACTACAAAGATGCAGGGAAGTTTGCTCAAACTTATGAAGCATCCATGACCCGATTATATTTATGTGGCAGAACAGAGACTGTAAGGTCATGCACATTGCAAGTTGTACAATTTGTGAAGTATGATTTATTTATGCTTATTTTTTGTATTGTTAATGAGACTAATGCTTCTATGAAAAAAATTATTATGAAATTCATATAAAGTATAATTTATTTTATGATATATTAGTTATTAATTATTTGTGGGTTATCTGCTAAAAAATATTTCAGTTTTTGTTAGAACTTTTATTTTTGAAAAGTATCAAAAAGAGAATCAAATTTCTTGACCATTAAGTTAGTTGTACCTAAAGCAGTTTCACTGTTAATGTTGTAATAATAATGATGACACTCATTGTTTCATAAATATTGCTTGTCTCAGGTCTATGGTATCAGATATGGAAACCAAAGAAACTAAAAAACGACTGTTGCAAGAAGCTGCAGATGTTCATCAAACTCTTTATCGTGATGCAATGAATGGGAAAGGAATTGATCGACATCTTTTTGCACTTTATGTTGCATGTAAAGGCTTAGGTTATGTGAGTAGTTCTTCGTTGTTTTATCTTGTCAAGCATCTTTACAGCAATTCATTGCACTCATTTTTTGTAGTTACAATTGAAGGCTTGCCTAGAAGAATGTTGTATGTCACAAATCTCAGTTTCGAGTAAATTTAAAAAAATGTTTTTTGTCTAGGCAGCATTCTTCACGAATGTGATATTTTTACTCTGTTTTACAGGGATGTTGTGTTATTTTTTACCTAAAAATAACACAGTTAGTGCTGATAACAGCACTAACTGGGCTAATGTATGAGAACATTTTTACATAATCTCAATTTTGATTTCGTGTCACTTAAAACATTCTTCCAGCCTTTAATTGGGTAAACCATAGTGAACTAACTTTTTTACAGTTTTTGAGTTATTCATTTTTGGGCTCGCTTATCTCAACGGCTTGTCGGGGTTGCGGTGGGCACGCCCACACAGCACGGACTGCCATCTGTCTGATCCTCCGTTGCAGCACAAACATCAACCCAGCTGTTGAGAGAGACCCTCTCACAGACTTTGAAGAGCTGGTCTCGCCATCTGGTTCTTGGTCTCCCTCTAGGTCTTTTGTTGACTGGACGTGTGTCCCAGATCCGGTAGGCCAGTCTTTCCAGAGTTCAGGACATGCCAAAGCCATCTCATTTGAGATTTCTCTATCCAGAGAAGTAGCGGTTTGACTCTGAGGCTTTCTCGGATTACAGAACTTCGCACTTTGTCGAGCAGAGTGCATCCTGCAACCCGTCGAAAAAACCATGTCTGCCGCTTGCACCCACAATCTTGTTTTTTCAGTCATTACCCAGAGTTCAGGGCCCCGCGGTGGCCTAGTGGTTAGGGTATCCACCTCCGGTACTCTAGTTGGTGAGTTCGCCTCCCACTCGTGC
>JAQIWH010006573.1:0-12656 GCA_034695005.1 Cryptops parisi
AGAGGGTAATGTACATGGTAAGAGGGTAGGAGGCCACACTGAGCCACAGCAACGCGTGGCAGGGTACAGCTAGTATATTATATATTATATATTATATATTATATATTATATATTATATATTATATATTACATTACATTACATTACATTACATTACATTACATTATATTATATTATATTATATAAGCCAATGTAAAACACACATACTAATTTTAAATACAGTATAGCAATATTAAATTCTCTTAACTAGCTGAATATAATCGTCAATAATGACTGAGGAAAAACTTATTTAATTGTTATGATTTCACTTAATCTCATTATGGTTATTACTTACATTTGTGTTATTAGGGTAAGTTCACACTTATGAGGAAAATATGTAAGTTGATCTTTCTTTGATCTCTCCATTATTGTAATTTTATTTAAGCTCATTCACTCTTCACAGTTTTGTTGTTATAGTATTTAGGCAGCTCATTGTTACAATGTTATTTAATCTCATTGTCTACAATCGGGTTGTTATGGTAACAGTGACGATGAGATTTCATGCGTTCCGGGCAAACAGGTCTAATTTTTATTAGTATTAATAATGGAGGCGATAAGGAACTTTATTTATTTATTTATTTATTTCCTTACGTCCCAAAGAGACAAAATGGTGAAATACAAACAAATGTTAACCAATAAAAAGGTCTTATTAAAATAAAACAAAAATAAACTTATAACGTTAAAATAAACTTTAAACGTTAAAATAAACTTTGTTTATTTTAACTTTAAACCTTGTTTGATATTTGCTTTCTGCGGCTTTTGTGAGAAAGAAAAAAAAACGTTTAAAGTTTCATGTTCAAAATTGAGAAAATATTCAGTATTCTTGGGAAAACGAAATCTGCAAAGACTTCCGTATTCCAGCTTAAGTCATCATCTTTAATTTGTTAACTCGTAGACGCTTTTCGAATTAAACCGGTTTAAGCGGTGAAAGATTTTTGTATTGATGGAGGGGGCAATGATTGAATTATGAAACAGGCTAAATCGATCACCTTTATTCATGAAGCGCTCGTCTCGGTGTTTGTGAAGAGGTCGGTGGAAGAGGGGGTTGGGTTATTGGCGGAACATGTACCATGTACCAGCTTCTACTCTCTTTCTCTCTCTCTCTCACACACACACACACTTGACGTTGAGTACATTCGCATCATCATCAATTATTAAAACTCGGTGTAATGAATGTGCAAATGTGCAACACACGCGATTGGACAACGAGGCACTATACGTTGCAGTCGTCATCAATTTTTGCATGGATTAAACTGAAATTGCCATCAAGGTTTCTGTGTGTGTGAGTGTGTGTGTTCGTTTCTCGAGCACCTATGGACCCGGATGGAAGTAATGATTACACTGATCATAATTGGGTACATTTGTATTGATAGTCCAATTTGTTCACTTCAGCATTCACGTGTTATGGATACTTAAGCTTTTAATTGCGTGTTTTCTTAAAAAAGTGGATATTTTTTTAATGCACGTTATTTTACAAAAATTAGCTTAGGTTTGTTTTACTCTTATAAAGTTGTTAATTGAAGAAAAAAAGTTTGTTAAAAGCAGTTAAAATGACAAAAAACCCAGTTTAAAATGGAAGTCTTAATATATGTTTTTTTAATGTTTTTTTTTTTAAATTACACAATATCTATGATTAAAGTACAGAAAATAATAAATAAATATGGTGAAATGTATTGTACACAACGATGATGAGTGGTTTACATCCAAAACATGTATGCATGTTATTGTGTTAATTATTTGTTTAAGTGAGGCAGGTTAAAAGTTAAATAACAAAAGTTACAAATGTGCTTTGACTTATAAAAACGTCAAAGACGTGCATCTATAAAAATGAAAATTAGCACATATTAAACTAAGAATGTTCAAATTTGAACATTTGAAGAATGCTTTTAAAGTAGAAGGAGTTATCTGTCTTGCGGCAAAAATTTCCTTAAAAATAGGTTTGATACAAACTTCACTTATATACAGTATTAATAGTGAATAGCCTTCTACATTATTTATGGCTTTCTATATTTTTAATTAAGAAACAATTTAATTTTTTTGGTAAATTATTAAACATAAGTAATACAATGCAGATTGTTTATTTAACTGAAACTTGTCAGAATGTTATGATGTACTATGTATATTATACAGTATATAACTTAGTTTTAACATTTCAATACGTCTCGATTTGCCTTGTAACTGTTGGGTATGAATTTTTTTTTAAAAATCTTTTTATGATATTGATACAACTGTTTCCGAAATGTTTTATTAATATTGATAGAAATTCACGTAACACACTGTCGATTTTATTATATTTTTATTGACTTGATTTAGATATACTTTATTGAACTCAAATTTTCTTTCTTAAGTGTTTTAACACGTTAGAACGAGGAAAAAAAAAACACATTTTGTAGAGCAGATTGTTTGGTACTTTGGTTTATTGGGATCTCGTCGTAAAACGTCATGTCGAGAAGTTTTTTCTACGTCTGTTATAGTAGTGTTATTCCACCCACGTTCCAATTCAGATACATCAACCGTTTAAAAAAAAAAAGGTCCGTCGTAAAAGTTACAGGATCGTTTTGCAGGGTAGAAATATTGCTGGCGTCGAGGTCAGGAAAAAGGGGGATAAGAAAGCACCCTGGCTTTTCCTTTATTAGTCTGTGGTTGAAATTCGTGCTAAATCCTAGGCCGTTATTGCGACACGAAAAAGGCGAAGGAAACTCATTAGTGTTCTTGGCGACCTTCGCATAATGAGAGGCCGTGTTGAAAACGACTTTGGTGGAGGGGGGAGGTGGTGAGAATGGAAAATAAAAATGAATAAAAAAAATTAAGAATAGACAACGTGGTAAGAAAACGCGTGTTTCTTCTTCGTCTTCAAGAAATGCTAGAGCTGAAGACGAAACGTCACGTCCGTTGCGAGTGTAATTAATTCGCGGTGCAAACAAAGAAACTGCTGCGAGTTAATAAGAGAGGGCTTACACACCACCGTTGGAGATTTTAATTACTCGCGTTTTGAGAGCACTGAATTAAGAAAAAAAAACTGTGTGCATGTAGATATGTAAAGAGTTGGGTCCAGGTTTTCTTGATGCGGGTCGGTGTTGAAATGTCTGTCACCGAATATTAAACGACGGATGACTTAGCGCGAAAGAAAATAATTATTTTTCTCAAGTTTTAATTTGGAATTGCATCGAAGTTGTACCTAGTTTCGAAACAAAACTGTTCTGAAACATTAAATGATTCGACTCCAATCAATATGCAGCATCATTATAATAGTAATTGTAAATTATTCAAATTTGTTTTTTTTTTATATATAAATTTTTACGTCTTTCAAAATGTCTTTAAAATTTTTAAAATTCAACTCAAATAGTCCTAGAACGGAAGTTATTAAAATTGAAAACGGCACAGAAACCCTATGACGACCTTGTATTTAACACAACTAAACTATAGAAATATTTCGGGACGTTTAGGCGTCCATCATTAGTTGTACAATGTTTTTTATATATGAGACTTTTATCCGTCATTTTGGGAAATATTGTATTATGCAAAAGCAAAAAATAATGCAAAAACAGCATTTGGATGAAGCCTCACGTTGCGCCGCGAATTTAAGTGAGCTAACACGAGTTAAGGAAATATTTAAAAAAATGCAGAACAAGTCGTTGTAACCGTTAAAGCCGATCGTGGCGACAACAACGCCATCTACAAAAAATGGCTACATTTCATGCATTATTCGAATGCAATTACGTTTCTCATACCACCATGGTCACGAAGTTATAATCAATTGAAAAGTGGTATATTTATCGCAAACGTTGTATATTATAGTTTGGAAACAAATTTAATCTTGATACGTTTTGAGGAAGTTGCATTTAGTCTTTAGCAGTCTTTTAGTATACAGTATAAAACTTTTTTATGTTATGTGTGTAATCTGTTTAATGATGCGAAGTTAGTTTGGAAGAGAGTCAAGTCATCATTGCAAGAACGATCAAAAGACTTTCTTTTTTATTTGTGTATGATGCATGACGGTGTTAACAGCATCTTGAGCTAAAGCGATCGTTCTTTAAGACATATATTTTTATTTTTCTTCTTCAAGAAATTCTTAAGAACCTTTACAGAGTGCAAAACTAGAACTTCGACTTTCAATGTCTGTGTGGATTTTTTTCTTCATCTTTCAAAAGCGTTTGCTTTTTTTATATATATGTAAAACGCATCTTTCACGAGGTGGCTATAAAATGGTCATCAGGACTTTTTCTGGTCATTCAAGAAAAGAATGGCCCGAAGAAGAAGAAGTGGTTTTCTTTTCGCAAAAAAAAAAGAAAGGAAAGAGGGGGGGGGCTTCTTCCTCGACGCACGAGAGTTCATCAAGAACCGACAATGTTAGAGGGCTTAATGTTATTTTGAAGAAAAAAAAAACTACTAGTGGGGGGGAAAAAACAACCTAAATAGAAAAGTGGGGGCGAGTTGCCAAACGTCACACGGAACTTATTTTGCCTTCTTTAAAAGTGTGAGGGGGTAAAAGTTTGGCACGGGGTCTCTTTTACGACGTTAAGTTGGGGTCGTTGAGCGTTTGGCCACCTCCGACTGCGGTTGCTCGACATCCGGGGCTCATCAATTGACGTTGAAGAGAGCCCAGAGCGGCCATTGGGCCCTTTGTTTGCTCCGGCCCCGTGCCCACTCGAGACACATTGGGAGCCCTTATCTCCCGTACGCGTTGCTGGCCTGTGGTACAAAACTTGTGTCGTCGACGGATGCGCGAGGAGTGGGTTAGAGGGGGGGAAGGGGTTGTTGGAAGAAAAGCGGAATAAATGCCACACCAGACACCCAGTAAAAGTGGCGAATTGGCGACCGAGATGGTCGGTTTCAAGTGGACGAGAGCAGGTTTTACAACGTGTTAGTTCCGTTCCGGTCACAACACATTACTATATTGAAGTTGGCTGTTTCTACTCGTTCGTCTTCTCTTTTACACTAAGAGAGTCTGACGCAAATTCTTGGTGACGACTTTTGTCCTTTTTAGAAATTTTTTTCTCTAAAAAATCGTTTTCTGTTCTTTACATTTTTAACGTGGACCGGTCGTTAATGTTAGTTGAAAGAAATTTATTATCCGCAAAAATTTTTTTCGCGAGGTGTAAGGTTGGTAATGAGTGGTAATTACCCCTTTCTTTAAAATAGAAGGACAAAAGTTAGTTGGCATAGAGGTGAAAAGAGAGACCAATCTAGATTGGTGCAAAGTTTTTTCCATCCTTGGTTTTGTATAAAAGTAATAAAATTTTTAACTGCCGACTTGAGTTTGATTTACGATCTACACTGTTTTTGGACTTTTACCTCGACTGTAAATAGCGTTTTTCACCCTCGTAGTTTGAACGTAATAAGGGTCATTTAGAAGATAGGTTTCTTTTTAGTCGAAAGTTTTTGTTCAAAGAACGACTCGTCGTCTGAGGTCAAATGGTTTTGTATATAATAGTGACGTGTTAAATTTGTAAAGTTTTTAATACCAACTTTACTTCACGCATTTCTCTATCACTAATTTTATCTAACGGCATGCTGAACATGCTCGTATACAGTATAGGAAAACTGTCAAAACTTATCCAAAGTTAAAAATTCGAAAATGAAACTAGATTTAGGTACGGTGAATCAATTTACGATTTTAGATGACCACAGTCAAGCATAAAAATGAAACAAAAACTTGCTGTAACTAGGGTCGAATTATGGATCATTATTAACTCTATACTGTATACAGATATATTAAAGGCTCAAATTTTTTTTCTATTCTCTTTTTTATCCTTTGCGTGGAAAAATGACTAGTAAAAAGCTACTTGTTTTATAATATTCGTGCAAATAGGGTGCGTTTATATATTTTTCGATAAAAACCCGTGCACGGTAAATTTTTTAGTTTGTAAGTTACTGTAACTGTACCAAGATTACTTTCATACGTATAGAAGTGTTTTTGACTGTATCTAGCGTTATGCTAGAAAGCTGTAGCTACGCGTTATTGCTTATTGTTTATTTCGTCCCATAGAGACAGCAATTCAAAAATACATGACAGTGAATAACTATAAAACAAGAATGAATTTCAGAATTTGTTACTTATGTTTTCTGAGCTTATGTTTAAAACTAGAATGTAACCTCCGTAGTAGGTATGGTAACCACGGGGAATCTAGTTATGTAAATATTCTATGTGGTATCGATAGCATGCATTGATAGCATCACCATCGAAACGCTAACACAAACTTATGCAAAATTGGTGGGTTACTGTTAAAAATCGAGGCGCTTACGCTACATTAATGGAATAGGGTTACGCTACATCAATAGAATTGCGTTACGTCTCGCGCTTTGGGTAAATATGTTTAAAATTAATGTTTAAACATAATGTTTTTTGAGCTTATGTTTAAAAAAACAAATTATTTATTCATATTTTATATATCTAATAAGCTTGTTACTCCATGTATATGTTTTCCAGGAACGCAATCTTTTTAAAATAAAAAATAAATAAATAAAATAAAAATGTGAACAATGCTTTTTACAGTTATGTCATGCTGGAAAGCCTGACAGATCTGTAGAAATTCAATGTGATATGTTGGAAAGCTTGCTAATATTTCGAGTAAATTCTCAATTACTCGATTGAGTTTTGCATTCGCAACTAGTCGATTTGAAAGAGTCATTTATTGTTGTATTCTTTATTTTTTGCCACGAGTTAATTATTTTTCAGGTATGATGCACCAATTTGTCAATAAACGTTGAAAGATAATCGACATTTTACGCGATCAAAATCACGGGCAAAATTCTAGTTCATAGAGTATTTTTTTATAAATTTATATATACAGTATAGCTTCTATATTGGAGGTAAGTATTGAGTAATGTAAAAAAAATGAGACTGTAAGAAGGAGGAGGGTCGCAAAGGCTAAAAGCACCCAATGTCGGATTGCAGGCTTTGGTGGCAAGTCGTGCGAAGGTGGAAGCGGAAACGTGGCCATCGCACCTCTGCTCTCGCTCGCTTTTTCCACTTCTTATTGATTTGGATTTGGAAGAGGTTGCCGCATCCGCTGGTTCACTCTCATCAGCGCGTCTTCGCAGGAAGCAAATGTCTGATTTATGACCTGTTGGCCCATCCACCTGCTATTTTACTTTCATCATTCGCGAGCTCAAAAGGTCGGTCTTGCAACGGAAGGAACCGCCGCTACCGGATGAGTAGCCAATCCGCTGCTGTCGGTCATGTGTACCAAGTTTGGCACCGAGATAGGCACGACGAGCGACCGTATGTGATTCTTTTTCCCTTTTCTCTTCTGTCTTTTCTTTTTTTATTTCTCATCCTCAGAATGAGATTTATAGAGAGTGCCAGGCTGCTGATAGACATATCGACCTCACTTATAGGGTTCGGATGGAATGCTAAATGCTCAACGATGAGATTGGAACTGCTCCCAGATCGGTCTCTTTTGGTCGTGGCACCGAGGACACCTGCTCGAACGGACCTTAGGGGAGTGTCCATACATTATTCATCGGTGCTTAGCAGAGAGAAAATGGCTACGAAAGAGAGAGATGATGCAGATTGAGTCGGAGGGAGGGTTTGGCTGATGGAATGACCAGCTGGGGCATTGGTCCTTTCGATGAGTTTCTGGGGAAAAAGCACTTTTCGCAGATAGAGAAACATGAATGTAGTAGTGGTGATGGTGGTTATTGTCATTGTCGATCGATTTGCTGTGAACTCGATTTGGGAATGAACTTGGGGGTTTGAAACGATTCAGTGGGTAAAGTTTATCTTTGGAAAGTTAGGGGCATTCATATTGAATGATTTTTATTGTATTGTACACTACAAAGTCTGACTTAAGCAGATTTAAGTCGTATTTAATTTGACTTAAACGAAACTGAAATACAATCGGATAATCTGAATATCGGACAATACGGAAAATTTAATGATGAATAAAGTAGATAATATTCAGATAGTTCTCAATTCAGATAGTGCCAAGATCAATATTTTTAAGCGTAATTTGGTCTTTGTGTAATCATTGCAAATTTTAAGTATAAGGGATTAACCTGTTTTAATTGGACATGCTCATGAAAAGCGTTATAACTTTACTAGAAGTTGGTAACTTTTGTCAATAAATCTAACCATATGGTGAGTATACCTTATAAAATACAGCACTCGTATCATTTTGTATCATAACAGCAACGTGTCATGTAATATTTCAGATTAAATGAAATGTTGATAACAGAGACCAGCATTTGATATTTGAGATAGTTTCATTTTGTAAGTTTTTACTCATTTTAACTCGTTTACTTATTTTAACTCGTAAACTCATTTTAAACTACTTTATAACCAACTAAAAATTGAAAGAAAAAAAAAGATAGTTAATTTTTTCCAGAAAATATGAAATACAGCGAAGTGTTTGGTATTCTATTCCCGCAGTTGGAATGTGAATCCATTGTCGCAGTGTGAAGACTGACCTCAAGGGTCACTTTGGTAGCCGGGGTCGGGCGAATTCTGGGCGAGACGGCAAGTCGGTAGACGTGGGTCTTACAATAAGCGAAGGTTTAAGCCGGTGACAAATGACTCTTTGAGTCTGTTTTCACAGCTGAGCAGAGCTCAGAACGTGGACGTCCGCTTGACAGTCACCCTGGGCCACTATCGTTCGTCATTTTGTGGCTGTGCGATGACGGCTAATCGTATGACCCTTTGGCCGCTCGAGGCGCTGTCCGTCCGCAGGGATGGCAAATGTCGTCCATTTTGTACGGTTTAAACGTTTCTGGACTCGAAAACTAGCCGAGTTTTTTCTCATTTTTTTTTTCAAAGTTCAAAGTTGATTTTTTTTTGTCTTGTGAAAGTTGATGCTATAATTCTTTCAAATGATGAATGACTTACATATTTTAAGTCGCGTAAGAATGAGCTTTATTTTGACGAAATAGTTGTAAATTTCATGAAAAGTGATGATTTATGAGTTTACTTCATGATCTATGGGTTTTACAATGACTAGTGGTCTACCCGTTAGAAGCAACTTGAGGATTGTCAGTGTTGAATAGCGGAAACATTTTATGATTTTAGATTATTATATTTAAAAAAGATTAAACTCGTACTTAACTGAACTATATTTACACATAAAACACATAACGTAACTATAGTCATTTTATAGGTTTATTCGTATTTTTAACGAATTATTTTTAGTACGGTAGGCAGTTTGTTAATTCGTAGTTCTACATATATGTGACAAAGTTCTACAAAAAAAAATGCTTACTGATTTATGTTAGTTTTTAAGAGGTGTTGGAAAAAGACAATGTTGTTTGTTTCAATGTGAATTTTAACGAATATGATATTTTAATTGCCGGAAAATGTTAAAAAAATACTAAGAAATTTTAATTTAACATTTTAAAAAAAAATATTAATCTTGTTTTTTTCCTCTTTGTTTTTTAAATCGTAATTTTGGAATTGCATATTAATAAGTCGCAATGCAGTTATTTTTCTTTTTCTTCAATTTGGCAACAAAAATTCATAGAATTGATCAGTGTTAGTACAAAGCAACAAAAAATTAATCACAGTTAATTCCCAATCAGTTTACAAATTTAGTATAACATCGAGTTAAGACCGAACTTAATTATCACGAAATGGACATTGTTCTCGCTCAACAAGTGTTTTTGTCACGTCAGATGTCAGTTTAATACTAATATTGTGTGTGTTATAGTAGTAGAGTATAGTATTGTAACCGTTAACGATATTGGTGACTTGAACTTTTCAATTTGTGTGACATCAACGCTGGATTGAACGACGCTCTTCAAGTTTTAAGGTAAAAACATGAAACGTTGATCATTGCGTGATAGAAATTAGGTTTCTTAGATGATCCTGTAAAATCACTTTTACGACTAAAAAATTGCGTCAAAGTTGACTATTGGATTACGCTAATAATGTACGCAATACAGTTTTTTTTTTTTTGAAAAAAAGCAATTTTTCACATTATTTGATTCAATAATTTAAAGTATTTGAGCGACTCTGTAGAAATTAAAATTTCACTACTTTCTCATTCTTTGTTGTTTTTTTTTGGTTGAATTTTTGGTATAATTTTATGAATTCTACCTACTTAAACAAACTTGTTTATTGTTACTTTTTTTTACAACTGTAGTTTTTTAATATCGAATTTCTATAGGAATGGATAGAAAGGACATTTACTAACGATTCACAATTTTATCAGTTTAAAACTGTATTTTGAACGTGTACCGTTTTTTTTTTTGTATTGTCACTTGTTTGTTCGAATCGTTTAGTCGATAAAACTTTCCGATGAATTTGCAGAAAAGTTCTCTTGAAACGTTGTTTTCCGAGTTTCCGGAATTAGTCGAACTTTTCCAAATCGACCACGAAACCAATTTCGTCTTCGAAAGTTGCAATTAACTAGGATTAAACGCTTTTCCTCCATATTGGAAACAAAGCTTAAGCATCGGAAGGAACAAAGGGCAGCACAAAAGAGGAACATGGCGAACACGAGGGAAGAATAGTTCTATAGAATTATGCGCAAAGGCCGATTAGATGGAGGTCTCCCAATCGGACTTAATCCCATTTGTCAAACTCGAAAAGTTGGGGCAATCGAAAGAATATTTTCTTTTACATGGGCGAGTTTTTTTTTTTATTAGCTCTAGACTATTTAAATAATTCAATTAACTTGTAAAAAGTTTTCAAATGCAAAAAAAAAAAATAACTTTGTGCCAAAGCAGCAGAACATGGTGGAACGATATTTTTTATTAAAATAAAAAATGCACGACATCGATTTTTTTTTAATGAAGAACGTAAACTTAGTGTGTACCTGAAACATGTAATTTTGATGATTTTAAGTTTATGAAAACGACGCAAGCGTTGTAGTTCATTCTGAGTCAAGAAAATTAGTAGTGGCAAAAGTAAAATCGATGTCACGATCATCAAGAACCTCTATAGTGCAAACCATAAAAATGAATCACGGAAAATTTTCAAATGTCTACTATATGTTACCGGCGATGTTGCTTTTTTTTTGGCAAAGTATGAAATGACATCTTTTGTACAATTATGTAGGTTAATTCAGGTTAAATAACATTTTCTCTAAAATTGTATTTGTTCGAATGTTGCACAATTCAATTTGTGAAGTTTTAAAATTCACACCACATTGGAACACCGGTTGCAACACTGTTGTGGAAGTGAAATGACATGTACATGTTTACATAATGGGATCTTTTTGGTTTTGGGCCCTTCGCTCTATGGATTCTTCGTTATAGCTCAAGCGTTCTTGCTTGTACTTTGTTATGGGTTCATTTTACAAGTTAGGTCAGAAAAAAAAACAAATCACACATTTAATAAGTATTTAAAAAGCCTCCATAGAGCGAAGGGCCCAAAACTATAAATGTCCCACAAAATGTGTTCAATATGGTTATCTCCCATAACAGCGCAATCCTGTAGTCGCTTGTACAGTTGACATGGACATCATGCCCGCACTTGCCTCCTTGTACCCACTTGCCACAACAATATTGCAATATGTCATTTTATTCAACACATATTACAATCGGTGTTCTGATGCGAGTTACGTTAGGTGCTAGACATTGCATCACTACCCTGCACTACACAAGTGATCTACTGTAAACGTCTAGATGATCTATTGTTTTTTTATTTCGGTTACATTGTTGGAAATAAATAAAACAAGAGTGGATTTTGACTAAATGAACCCTTGCCTACAACCTTCTAAATATGACTTGGTAGTTACGACTAATAATTTCTAATGTAACAATGTAATGTCTGATTTGTAACTGCGAGGTCAATGAAAATACCATCATTGTAAAGAGACCTATGTAGGTGCTATTTATAATAGCTAAAACTCAACATTTTTATTATAATAACCTTTTAAATATTCTAACGGAACCGTACGTTTGACTCACTTTGTATATACAAATAACCTAAATATACCGTATACAGGGTGTCCCAGTCAAGGCTTATCAATTTTATACTGGAAAAACTAATATAATGAATACTTTGAGTTTTGGATATAATAGCATCTGGATAATAGCATCTATTTTTATTGACTCTTCTTTTTATTTTTTTTTATTGAATGATGCTATTTTTATTGACCTTGTTTAATTTTTTTTTAAAAATAGCATTGTTAATTTTTAAACAATGCGTCGTAGGTATCAAGTCAAATTTAGAAAGTTGTAAGCAATAGCTTATAGACAGTGTCGGCTGTCATGTCGTTTAATTTATTTTCCAACATTTTAACTGAAAAAAAAATCAGTATATAATAGTCTTCCATGTTTAATAAATGACGTGTCTCGTAAGGTCAGCAGTCAGCAGTCATCTTCATTGTTGGCATGACGCTGACGCAAATTAAGAGTTCATTGTTGGCATAACGTAGGGCAAATTTAAATAACAACAATGAATTGCATAAGCTGTAATAACTAATGAAATGGTAACCACTATGCATGAACCAAATTTAATTTAATTTACAACAATGAAATGCAAAACTTAAGGCAAATTTAAATTACAACAACGAACTGCATAACATAAGCTGTAAGTAATCTAGACACCCCGTGGTTACCATACCGACCACGGGAGTTTATTTCTAGTTATCCAATAATAGCGATTGCAACACACCATGTTGATGCAGTAGCTTCACTGCATAGTGGGATTGGTATGCAGTGAAGTTTCTTACCATTG
>JAQIWH010006574.1:0-12656 GCA_034695005.1 Cryptops parisi
CAGTGATAGATGAATACTTTGACCAACCAAACAACATGCGCAGGATCACATTGTACGCAACAGATAATCGTCGAATATAGTAAATTTATAACTACTAATTTATAACTAATTGAAAATGGTATGAAGGTCAAATTTAATTTTTAGTTGAATAGCAAAATCGAGTTGAAAAATATCATCTCGAGTCGACTTGAGCAAATTAAGGTTAATTTTAGTCATGTTAAAAATGGTTTAGCTTCGTTGAAAACCGTTTAGTGAAATATAGGCCAACTAATTGTTTATATTCTAAAAAAATGTTCCGGAAATTAATAGTCGTTCGTTATTAAAAATCGAGTTGTAAAACGCATTTTCGTTCAATTTTGATTAGGCCTATCAATATGATTAAACATTTATTACCACGACATTATATTAAATTCCAAAATACACTATCGTTGAATAACACTAAAGACCTATATAAATGAATTTTAGCATTCCCATTAAACATGACGCTGCTTATTAGTATACATGAAAACCTCTTATTGCGTTGTTTCAGTAAACATAAAGCTTCTATAACGATAATTTGGAGTAAGTCGCTTCCTAACTCGTACGGCTTGTACGGTCGTACGGTATTAAGATCTTTTGGATACGCAAGTTTAGGTATGGCAATTCAATCGACTCGTGGAAAACTGTGACGTCAGCATGTTCTCCAACCTATGAAAATTGATTGGCAAGAAGCTGACGTCACAGTCGTCCACAAATTGTTCTAATTATTATAAAATTGGTCTTGTGTAACAAGACCTTTAGATTTGAAATCGCACCACCCTGTAATTTCTGTCATAGAAAAGTGTAGCAATTTTTGAAAACTGTGACGTTAACTTCTTGCCAACCAGTTTTCATTGGTTGGGAACTAAGCTGAAGTCAAAGTTTTCAACTAGCTGCCCGAGTTGCCATACCTAAAATTACACAATTTTTGCGTGTAACAGGAGACCTTAAGCGTGGAACGAAACATTCCTAAAATACGTAACCCATACTTAGTGAAATACTACCTTACAATGTGGGGTTTAATAAAAAAATTTATGTGACATGATATTAAAAATTACCATTTAATAACAAAATGATTGCTTCAGGGTAGCAATATATATTTAATATACAATATAAAAAGGGTTCAATTTCGGCACTAAATTATGAAAACAAGTAACAACTAATTGGATTGACAACGCAATTCAGACAATCAACACAAGCAATCAACTTGCAATTAAGGGAATCGAAATAAGAAATCACTGAATGGGGAAGTCAAACATATAAGAAAATATTTGCCTTCACCAAAGTCAAAGACAAACCAATTCTGCGATTGATTTTTTTCTCCTCCCCCCCTTTTTTTATTCCATTCAGAACCAATATTAGCTGATTGCAAATCTGTGTCACAAACAGTCATTGTGCCTCCAAAATCCATCGAAAAATCAATAAACTTCCAAGTTAAGAAATGTGGGCGAACAACCGAAAAAAAATTTGATAGACTTATAAAAAAAAAGTTCTACTTTTATGTAACAACCCAACAATAAAAATGAGTTTCCTAGAAATTTCAGTCGCCCCAAAGCTACATTTTTACAACTTTTCCTTACTAAAAATAACTTTTATCTTTCCATATAAAAGACGCACCTCTGGCTAGTTATTAGAGATAGAGTATATTGCATTATTAGGCCAACTAGTATCGACGACAATAAAGGACGAGTTGAACTGTTCAAAAAAACCTATCCAAACAAAAGTGAAAAAGTTTGGACTTTTACTGGTATTCAGCAGTTCCAAATATCCGGTAACCTAACAAATATTTTAGGCATAACGTAAAATCATTTTTACTATTTAATACTGACTAGATAGGTTTCCCGTGCAAAAGCACGGAACGTCAAAACATTAGATTTTGACGTTCTTTATTTCAATTCGCCGTCCATCTGGAAAAGGTAGGTTACTCCAGTGCCGATCGACTACTAACGACTAGCTCTATCGACTACTCACGTCTAGCTCTTTGTTTCTCCCGCAATGCAATGCGCGACAGCCGGGAGGCGCGTGCGCAGTGCAAATGCGCTTCAGGTTCATGCTAAACTTACTGGGACGTCGCAAAGCTTTCTGGGAGCGTTATAGAAAGTGTCTATTATATAATGAGATACTTGAAATAGTGCGTCATCTATATGTACTTATATAATTACCAATAATGGCTGCGCTCACTGAATGTTTCCATGGTAACCCATGTGAATGCATGGTTGTTACCTTAATAACCACTGAAAAAGCATCACATCTATTACCTCAATAGCCATTGGTTGATCAGTATCACGTGACACTCAATCGGGTCATCCCCGTCATTAATATAAAGTATTATACAGTATATGCCACTATGTATACTATCTTCAGGGCGAATTAGCTTATTTTGTTGTTGTTTTCTCATGTCACTAACGCTCGACAGGAACACGTAATTTGAAAAATAAAACGCGTTTGTTGAAGTCGGCTTTCAATAACAGTTATCTACATCGAATATTATGTATACACAATAAGCCTAGTTATTTTCTAACTTCCAAAGCTTTTAAGTTCAATTTAAAATATTCAATTACCAAAATTCAGATAGAGAATGATGTTTTTGTTCCACCACGAACACAATGACCACAGATTCAAAGTCGGTTTCATTGACCATTTTTAATGTTTAATATTTCATTCGACATTGTACGTGTACAATATGTCTAGTGGTCGTTCGAATTCCAAAATATAATCCTCTAATTCAAATTCGTTCATTATTAAAAATCAAGTTGGAAAATGTCATTTCGTTCAATTCGTGTTTGAGCAAGTAGGTTATAAATAAAACTTTCTCACATTTTTAAAAAATTAGTATTCCGCACAAGACCGTCACGACAAAAAATAAGTCTAGTAGTAGTTAATATATTAAATAACTTTAGTTTAATTAAAATTAAATTAAATTAATTAATTCATTCATTCATTCGTTATTGAAATTAAATAGAAAAATGAGGTTTCGTTCAATTACGAATACGCTTGGTAGCATATTTAAATCAATTTTTTTTATATTTATAAATGTTCCATTTTCAATACAACATCGTCAGTACAATATAAGCCTACCATTCCTTCATATTCCAAAAGCAGTTTGTCGGATTAAAATTAGATGATAATTGAAATCGAGTTGAAAATGTGCTGTTTCGTTCAATTTCGTACACGCGTGTTGACAAGTCTGAGTGGATGTTAATCACTTTTAAAAATATTTAAAACTTTTTATAACACCATTAGTACAAAATAGGCCTACTGTATGTTCATATTCCAAAAGCATTTTAAAAAATTAGAATTTCTTCATTATCAACTTCATGATTAAAAACGCTGTTTCGTTTCGAATAATCATTTGTATAACAACAAACATTTTTATTTATAAATTTTATGTTGTGACAATATTATTTCTATCTTATTTTCTTGCCATCATAAAATCTGAAGAAAAATTTCTTATACATATAAAAAAAGGTGTTCCATAAATTGGTAACATCCTGTGTTTGCAAGGAGCCAAATTGGCCTAGATCCTAATGTTAAGTGAACTTCCGTATACTTTTTTATTATACTCCCGAAAAAAAGAACTAACAATAAGTGGTATTGGAAAAGAAATAAAGGTTTCTTTGGGTGTTTGGGAATTACCTCCAAGTTACTCCACAAATGGATAGAAAAGAAGACAATGTTAGATGAAGGCAAAGTCGTTTGGAACGTGGCCAATGGTACATTGGGGTCGTGTGCAACATTAAGCTAGGGTAATTATAATGGGAACTGAATTGTCCCATCGTTCTAACGGCACAACCAGATAATTACGAAAATTGAAATCGATACGTGTGTTGGATAGGAATTAGACATGTAACAACAATGCAATGGGTTGCATACACAACTTCACCCCCACCTTTCAGGAATCTTAAACCTAATTACTATATCTACTGTAATAATTCGCTAATGTGAGCCTGTCTACTTATAACTCATTGGCTAAATTCAACTAATAGCTCATTGGCTTAATTCATATTCAAATTCAACAAAAATGGTTTTTCAATGTTGTTGCCAGTTGACGTCAGATTTCCGTCGATTGACAGATTTTTCACTTGTATGATAATCTTTGAAAAAATTATCTAAATCGTAAGTGTAGGGTGTTTCAGAAATTCTGTTACAAACTTATGAGGCATGTAGCAGGATTCCAAAGGAGCAACCTTTTCCCATTCGAAAATTTCTGGAAAATATCGATATAAACGCCCGAAATGCTGCTTGTGTTGTGACTGAATTGCAAGGTTTGCTACCAGCCCACACAACTGCGTGTACTGCAGTGGAGCTCACCATACAGGCAACATTTCTAGCGTCCGCATCACGTGACACGAGTTTTTTCTGGAGATTATCGCATGGTAGAAAGATACTCCTTTGTGCCCCCCCACTACATGACCTGGAAGTGTGGAAAAAGTCCTAAAACACCCTGTATAATAAAAAATAACAAGTCGACGCATGTCGTGTTCAAATGATAGATTAGATACACAGCATTTCGCATCATAACAAGGAATACCGCACAACAAAGACAGAATTCGCGTTATAACGAGGAATTTTGGATGTTTGCGAGAAATATTGTTATTATAAGCTATACTGTAGTATTACCTGGTTATAACGACAATGTTATTACCTTGTTATAATAAAGTAAAATAAAAAACTCCGCATAATAACGAGCAATTTTTTTGCGATTAAATAAAACTCGTTGGGTATCGTGTTAAATTCAACACGACTGACTGTACTATATATTTACATATTGCATAACTTTAAATACATTGTACAACTTCAAACGATCGCATTGTTTGAACATGAGCAGAATCGAGTAGAAAATTTTCCAACTCACGAGACCTGATTTTTCATAAAAACGTCGCAAAATTACACACAAACAAGATGTTACCTCGTTTTAACCTTGGAACCTATAATCACCTCCTAACGTCTCAATTATCACCTACCATTCACCAGCAAAAAAAAATTACTAAATCATACTCAAAGAATGTTAACGATCGTTAACCGAACCCTGCGTTAGTCTAAAAAAATATTTTTTTTATAAAATTAACCCTCCAAAAAAGTTTTGGCAGAAATCCGAGTCCATCAATATACACACAGACATAAGAGAATAACAGACAGAAGATCAAGGCCACCATCATGCGAAAGCCAAACGACGAGACAATGAAGAAGAAAATCGTCACGTGGCTCGTTCTACTCCACCAAGTGGTAATTCCTGGCACATCACCAATAAACCCTCCAAAACTAACAATGAGCAGGAATAATCATTGAAAAGGGGATTCAGACTGTCCCCAGACGCATTTACTACAACATCCACGTGTTTCTCTTTCGCAAAGAAGAAGTCCCTATTTTTGTCCCTATTTATGTCTCAACACGCACAGAAGCTAAAACCGCACATATAAAACATTTGTTTATACTTTAAATAATAATCTAATTTAGAATATCCCACAAGTTGGTCGTTTGTAAGACAAATCATGTTCTATTTAAGGTTAAAGGTAACTCCCAAAAGTGAGGGTTGATTACATCGGATTTTGATGACACACGAGTCACATTTAACATTTAGAACTATATAAATAAATAACATAAGCTCACCTGGCTTTGTTCGTTGATTGGTGGATTACGTAAAAAGAAACAAAATGGACAGAAGAGCAGGTTGATAATTCCCACCGTTCTCATTACCCACGCAAATCCAATGCTCTTAACAGCTTCGCTTCCAAGCAAAGGTCCTACGTTTAAAACGGAAATGAAAACATTAGAACTATAAAACCTGCTACTATATATACATAATGATTATTGATATTTGGGATGTGTTGATATTGGGAGTGACCTATGTCATTTAGGCTCTCTAACTTCCCACTAGATGGAACATTAACATACTGCCATCTAATGGCGATAATTGAAATTGATTTTAAAATACCTTATTACAATTTACGGGTTTTGCTTTTATTAAAAACATAAAAAACACATTTGAAGACTTAATAACACATTTAAAACATTGAAATAAGTACAATAAAAATGCTTTTAAGAATGCTTTTAATAAATTGTATATATAATTTGGTGAAGTTTGGTTTAGGTTGGTCCGCAGAGTATAAGAAAAATATCGTTAACATAAATAAATATTTTAATATTGTTGTGTTTTCTAACTAATATCTACAACCATAGCACTAGGTTAGGTTCGGTAAAAACAACATTAAAATATTTTATTTATGTTAACGATCTTTTACCTAAACTCTGCCCACCAACCTAAAACCAGAGTTTACCTATATATAATTTCGCTTATGCGAATTTTATGCGATCTTTGAGTAACCCCATTTTTGATTTCTGCAACTTTCGGTTTATGCAAATTTACATTTATGCGAATTTCAATTAACGCAATCTTTGAGTAAGGTGATATTCGATTTATGCGGCTTTTGAGTAATCCCATTTTCAATTCCTGCCATTTGTAATTCGATGTATGCGATTTTTACATTGTATATTTTATATACTGTTTGCGTTGTTTTGCATGTTTATATTTTATATATTCTGTATATTGTATATTCATATTGTACATACAGTATATTCTCATAAACGTCTGTAGATGACATTATACGTTCAATTCTCAGCTCACTCACTCACACACTCACAAAATCACTCACAGGTGTAGCTAATATGAAACGCATAAAAAAACTAATGGTACCCGTATTTGTGTTTTAACCTATAGCTACCGGTGTCTATAGTTTAGGTTAGTTAACTCAAACAAAATGTATTAATTAATGATAAAATTGGTTATTGTCGTTGTTTAACTAACCTTAACTGGTATTTATACCCATAGATATCAGTTGAGGTTAATCAAAAACAACACCACCATGCCACTCCCATGGCAGTCAGTGGCTGTAAATTAAGACACAAGTACACTTTTTTTATATTTCAACGTAAAATAATGTACTGTACACATTTACCTATTGAATAAGCTAGACTGACAGCCACTTGCGCAATAGTGTAGACACTCCCATACGAAGTCACATGACGCGTATCGACCAATAGAGCTAAGAGGGGCATCAGCGCGGCATCCGTCATACCTGAAAAAAATGTATAAAAAAAACAAATAAGACTTGTGTATTGAAAAAAGACTATACAGAACGTACATATTTATACTACAATTACGTGCAAGTGTAAACTAGTCAACCTTGAAAGACGTTAATCGATTCCATTTACATCGGGTTAAATTTTGTAATAGAAAAATGAGAGCAAAACTGCAAAGCATGTACGGATCTTTGGAGCATGCGTAAAAGTAATGTCAACATGATTTATCTCATCACTTCACAAAATCATTTCATTCGAAGTAATGTACCATGCTTCACGAGAAACTGAATAAACACAACCCCCTCACGAACTTATCGAATAGACGAATCATTTTCCTAGAACTTTTTATAGTTTATACATTATCCCTTAAAATTACCCATCAAACACAGCGAAAATATGACATGTACATCGATATACATCTCTAGTTTTAATTTGCAAAAACTGACATTTTTTATACAAAACGCTAATAATATTTGGCCTATCTTAAAATTTTGTATATAAAAAACGGACCTTTTTTAATACAAAAAAGTTAACAGCATTTGGCCCACCTTAAAAGTTAAGCTAATAGCTAACTACTGTAGCTGTAAATAGCAACATAAATGTTTTTCCAATTTTTCCATTTCAAAAAATGATAACTAAAAAAGTTTGTGGCTCTATTTATCAAATATTTTTTCAGATGAAAATTACTGTTTTTTTTATTATCCATACAAAATATTGATTGATTGATTGATTTTATTAAAGCCTCATAAAGAGATTATCTACACAATACAAAATGCCCTATCGGGCATCAGAAAATGATATTACCGTTCTATGTTTCATAGTTGAAGCATAACTAAACGTATATGGGAGTCTGTTACGTTACGAATTCGTATCCGAATTCCCATCCGAATTCATCACTCTGCCAATCAGAAGGCAGTGTGATCACGTGAACACCTCAGGTTACGTAAACAGCTCGGGTCAGTAACCATACTGCCTTCTGATTGGTCGAGTGATGAATTCGGGTGGGAAGTCGGATATAATTCGGATACAAATTCGTATTGTGACAGTCTCCCTTTATAGTTATGAAATCAGTGTATGTGTATACTTTAACTTTCAACTGTATCGATATTTTAATAATTTTTAAGAATATCGTACTATATCGACTTTATCGATATTGTATCGATATTAATTTTTGGTACCGTTTCATATTTTTTAAAGAAAAGAGCACTGGTTATGATAATGGGATGCTTTACCTGTTCACATCCGACGTCTGTCTTCTTCCAGTGTTTATAAAACAAATGCATATTACTAACAAAAATTTTAATTTCCTGTTGTTTAAACATATTAATCTATCAGATTGAACTGTTACTTTATTACCTTGGTAATTATTGATACTATTGTGTCGTTTTAAATAAAATAAATAAATAAATAAATAAATAAATAAACAGATCTAATGTACTAGTAGTTTCCAATCAAAATTTTTCGGTCACGAGGGACCACAAATACAAGACGTATAAGAATGTCGACAGAACAAATATCATACAAAATAAACACAACGACAAACTAGACAATGCAAACGGTGTAATAGATTAACAAAACTGGACATTAAACATCATAAATGCCAAGTTCAATGCTTACATTTCAAGGCCAAAATTCAAAAACATATTCTTTATGCAGAAATTTTTTTATTAATTATTCGCTTTTTCATAATGCTAACAATGTTTGTTGTTGATTTAAGTTGGTTTTTCAATGCATTACCTTCTTCCCATTTTGTTTTATTCTTTCTGGGTGAAGAAGTTTTCGATCGATGTTGTTGTTAAAAACAACAACAAATAACGACAAAAACAGACACACTAATCGGTGTACTATAGGTGGGGATATAATTTTCTATTGAAATTATTTGTATCTTTATTTTCTATTATTATTATTATTATTATTATTATTATTATTATTATTATTATTATTATTATTATGTGTTAAGCAGGGAGGATATTCCAATTATTCTAGGAACTAAGCACTACTGTGGTATAAAAGTAGTGGTAAATGGTAAGCACCTTATTCTTATTGAATACCCTGTAGTTTAAAAACTATTAAGGCAAGGTTGTCGTTATGCTCATGTTGTTTTTTTGTTTACTGTTCACTTTGAATTAATTGTACCTTCCTTTTTGGATCCCTTGAATTCATCTTAATGAATAATAATAAACCAAATGCTAATGCTAGTCCTCAGGACCTCTTACCTACAGACTTCTTATCAAAGCCAAATCATCGTTTAACAAAACCGATATTTCGGACCATACATATCGCTTCGGTCGGTCTAACTGGCTCTCGTTCACGAATGGAGATCGTTATCCGCGTCGTCTCGATCGTCTTCCTCGCACGAAGGAATCGGGATCACCCGAGATCGCTGTTCCGGTAGCAGCGGGACCGGGACTCGTCGTCGTCCTTGGTCATCGCTCAGGCAAGATGTTGGCATAGCTGCTGCTGCTTTCAAGTCCAGCTGTGCGACATTGCGCCACGCGATGATCAAAACACCCACCGGAATGAAAAAAAAAATCTATCTACCTACCTACAATATACAAGTCTGTACTTTATGTTTATTGTAAATAAAACTGTACATGTCCCTATGAGATGAATGAAACTTCAACAATAAACGGGCACTATATTTGAAGCAACACGTCAAATAACAACAAAGTTTGTTTGCATCGTACAAACAGATTTGGGTAAGGCATACGACTCATTGAGTCGTGCCTCAGTAGCCTACTCTCGCAATGCATTCAACTCGGTGTCTCTTTACAAACTATTGATTTATTGCATGATTTCTTTGTAAATCGTTTCTTTCAAATCTCCAACACTCCAATTACTCGGATGGCGTCAACGAATGGCGTTGTCCAAGGTAGTACAAACTACAAGCACTTTACATAATTTACAACTCAACGCCGAGTTGTACTCTTATGTTGATTGATGATAACATCTTACTACATGAATTCCCTTGCTACGAACATCATATTATCAACTGGAAAATTGATCGTGACATGGATACTCTTTCGAAATGGTGCCAGAACCATAGTTTGAAACTTAATACATTAAAAACTAACAAACTGTTTTCCATTTCTGGAAGAAGTTGGCTGGACATCTATTGAGAAAAAATTCTTGAAAAGGAGGAGTAACAAATTTGAACTTGGTGTTGTTACGGGAAAGTGATTGAGTATCAAAAAATCTTGAGTAATAGTGAAAAGGATGGTTTTTGATAAGCAAGAAACGGATCAATTCCTTTAGTCGGTGAAATAGTTCATATTTTAAGTGGACGTATTTTTTCTTTCTGTAATATGAACACGGAGTAATTGATTGTAAGTGACAGAAAACTGGAGGCATCGGCCCACAAAATTATGCTGTATATGACAATTGGAATTACTTTTGAAATAAATAATTGACACTTTTCTCGCCGATTGAGTATGGTCTTAATTTTTTGCGAATAAAAATAAGTGTTTGCGAATAATCAACTCTATTTGAGGACCAAAAGTAAGATGTTGATCAAATATAAAGCACAAAAAAATTAATTTTTGTTGATCCTATTTTTCACCACCAATGACCAATTTTTGTCGTTTTAATGGATTAAGTTTCATTTTGAGATTTTAGTACCATCCATTCTGAAATAATTTCTAAATCTTGCTTGATCAAAGGATCAGCAATATGAATGTGATACTTTGGAAATGCCATAAAAAAAAGATTGTCATCAATATAGGTAGATGATATGATAACTAGTTGTAAATACTATTGATCCATTTGGATTGTTTTAAGTAAAATAACAAAAACATTTTTTGTTAGTTTACTTAAACCAATCTAATCCAAATGGAACAAACTGCTATGTAAATGCTACGTTATAATTGAGTTTTGGTATATTGTAAACCATTATTTGATACTTAGGATTGTTACATTCTAAAATAAAATAAAATAAATAAAAATAAAAATAAAATATTAAATTTCACATTCACGCGCCAATATAATAAATACTGTCTAACTATGATCCTTCATCTTGTATTGTAAGCAAAAGAAAGGCGACTCGCTGCTCAACTAAGCCATGACGTACCACGACACGACTACTAAAACTTGAAAGTTCAAACCCAAACCTCTGAGAATAGGCCCAACCCAATCCCATCCCTTTTCTGAACATTTTCACCATTCCCCCCAAAAAACCTTTCTCGAAAGTTTTACTTTAGAAAAGCGTCGAAAGTAGGTTCCAGTCTTCTAAACAGTTCGTCGGATAAAAACGAAATTCAAGGAATCCGGTCCGGTAGGTATCGTTAAATTTAAAGGCGCTACGCTAGTAGTTCGCATCGTACATGGGTTGAACAGTGAACAAACTTAATTAGAGTATGAATGCAAAGGGAAGGGTGACTTTAAACAGTGAGAAAAGGAAAAACCTCGTTTGACCTATCATTTTGTCGCACTTGGATGATACGGACACCTATCTTGACCACCCGAACAAGTCACTTTCAGGCGACTGCAGATGAAATTGTGTTGCATCCCAGTGGATGATCTCACATGGTCATTAATTGGGATGATCTCAGTGTATCAATAAGATACCAAGTGGTCATCATTGGGATGATTTTTGACAGCATTAATGTTCTCTTTTCTTTGTTTGACAACACTGCTTTCAGTCTTTCGATTAAGAAGTGGTTCTTGTTCAGCTTAGTGATAATTTTTTCAATCATAGATATGCAGGCAATGGAGACCTGGTATGCCGCTATGCGGTTAAATCCAGATCAACAAGTTCCATCATTTGGTGTTTGGTGGTACTGATGTCAAGAACATGGAGGTTCTGCAATTTATCGTGACAGTAAACTTTGTTTCTCGCGACACGATTCTTATCTATACTATAATACTTATTATAGATCTCTAATGATTAAGAAAAATGTTTATTTTATTTAAAACGACAGCTTCAAAAAAGACAAGCGACAATCACAAAAACACAAAAAAGTCAATACTTAAATGAAATAATATTAAAAAAGTGTCCAGGTAATAATAGAATTAGAAAAATATAAAAATATTCTCACAAGGGCTGAAATGATCGTGAATATTAAGACTACTCACTGTAATTGACACGTGAGAGTATCAGATCCACCTATGGTTTGACGCCAACAAAACAAAAAATCGGTCAAAACTGCGTTTAATAGACGCATTAACGTCGGTTTTAACTTGGCAAAAACATTCTATTACAAAATTTTGTCGGAGTTATGGTTAGGCTGACTAAGCTGACTTCTCAGAGCTGCATTGCGTTGAGCCGCCTAAAAAGTTCGATTTGATTTGATTTGATTTTTATGATTGCGATCGATCTGACCAATAAAGAGAATATACAGAATCTTATGAATTATATTAGTAACACATAGTTATATATCAAATGTTTGATTTAAAAACTTTGCTTGTCTATTTTAGTTCCAACCGAATCATATTTACGTAATCTCTATGGAAGTGTATTACATGGTAAGTATGTATTGTAAGGTTACCTATATTTCACGATGCGTGTGTGTGTGTGTGTGTGTGTGTGTGTGTGTGTGTGTGTGTGTGTGTGTGTGTGTATA
>JAQIWH010006575.1:0-12653 GCA_034695005.1 Cryptops parisi
ATGTACAGTACATGTCATTAAATCACATATATTTAGCACTGATTACAAATACTTAAATGAGCAGTTTGGAATGGGGGCCTAGATTTCCGAAAAAAAAACGCATTTCACCTTTTACTAAAGTGTTTTAAAACTTAACATTTTTTTATTAAAAAAAATAATGATAGTAGTGATGATGGTAGTATAATAGTATTTTGTTAGTTTCTTGGGCTGCAATAAATTAAATAAATAAAAAGCAAAAATATTAGACAAACAGGTTAAACAATTATTTTATATTTGACGTCTTTTTTGACTCTTGTTTCTTTGTCTTTCTTACACTTTACTGTCGTCAGGCAAACTTTCAAGCTGAGTTTCTATAAATGAACGCAAATATCTTAACTATGTATAACTTTTTCGTCGTATCAATAGCAGAGATCCGTCACCACATAAGTTGTTCTCACAAAAATGTCAGCAATTTCGCTAACTTACTAGTACCGACCACTTATTAAATGTCAAAGGCCACCATTAAAGCTATCGATAAATGGCAGTAATTTTGTTAATTTGAAAACTACCCGACACCGACACTCGATTTTGTCATTAGCTCAACCACTTGAGCTGGCACTTAACAAATGCCAGTAACTACAGTATGTTCACTTTATTAGTCATCTAGCATTTCTAGCTAACACGTGTCATCAGCTCCACCACTTGAGCCGACATTCAACAAATGCTATATACATATAAATGATATAATGTATATACCGAGTGGGCCAACAAAAATGTCACCAATTTTCAAATAACTATTTATCATGAACCATTTATGCTAGACAGTCTTAAACTGCAATCCATTTTTAAGAGCGATTGCTTATGAACCGCTTAAGTTAGACGAAAACTAAAACGATTAAATGAAAGCTTAATTCAATATCTTTCCATTATATATATAATTTTACGCTATGGCTTCCATAGTTTGCCTGCAGTGGCCGCGTGAAAAAAGTACCCTGAAAAAGTTGTAAAATGACTTTTACAAGTACAAAGGGAGTTCAGTGCAAAACTGTTCCGCGAAATAGTAAGTAATAAGTGCTAAAAGGAGGGCGGGTGAGTTAAGTTTGTGATACAAATATTATCCGGCTTTACTGATGCAGATTTACAGACCGATTCCGGAAAAAACTTACTGTTGCAATAACGCATCATGAAAGCTCACTCAAGGAAAAGACGGCACAAACACTTCATTTTACAACTTTTTTAAGGGTACCTTGTTTTTTCGCGCGGCCATTGCGACCAAACTCTGTAAGTCGAGCATAGATCTATATATCACTGGAAAGATAGTGAATTGAGCTTTCATGTAATAGTTTTATATTTCGTCTAGCTTAAGCGGTTCACGAAAAATCGCTCTTTGAAAATTGCTGACAGTTTTTTCGGTCCACTTTGTATATACCACAGTATTATAGTAACTACGTTAACGTTTCAGTTAATCAAATAACACCTGACATTAGCAAACCATGAACCAATGACTTTCAAATCTTAGCATCTACACTTACATAAGATACCTTTCCATTGGTTCAATCATGTACACAATTGAAATAAATAGTTAAAAGAAACCCATCGAATATTGTTTAATCTGATTGGTGATAGCAACTACTACTAGGTTAACTTGGGGGTAAACACAGACACATGAAACTAACATCTCGACAACCACGCGATCTTGTTTTTATCAATTGCCAATATCGATGCTACCTTAGATCTACCTAACACCAATCATTCTCAGGCCAAACGCTTTAAGTACGAACTTGACCACATGCTGGCAGCAACTTTTCCAATAATTATTGCTAGCTGAAATGGACACTTGATACTACCATCATCCCGATCAAATAACTTTGTCCACTCATTAACTTGACCCCCAACAAGCGTGAGTAATATAAAACTAGCCACCACGAAGAAAGAACCAATTTATCTTGTACCAGATTTTTGAAAGTATGCTCAAAACATGTCAATACCACGAATCATCACGATTAAGCTATATATAAGATGGTATAGAAATTAAACAACAATTTTATTGTCGGTAATAGAGCTTCTTAGGGGGTATATGAAGTGAATTTAAAATTCTGAGCGTTGTGGTATTAATCTCGATAGTTACTTGTATTAGATATCGTGAATGCTCATCTACGCTAACTGAAATGCTATGCAAAATTCTCAGCCTAACAAATACATTAAAAATGCTTTTTATTTTGTTGCGAATTTTAAGCATACTCGTTATATACTGTCATACACAGATATACTGTACGTATTGACATAATGCTAAAAATTTATTTTGATTTCTGCATGTTTCGATTTATGAGAATTAAAATTTATGCAATAGTTCATTAATTTGATATTCAATTTATGCGTGTTTTGAGTAATTCCCGTTTTTATTTTTGCAATTTTTCATTTATTTACATACACGATTGTTTTTTTTACATTGGCTTTAATTCGAGTTTTGATTTATGCTAACGACTTATGCGGTTTTCGTTTTATGCGGTTCATGGTACATTGGACTATCTTCTATAATAATTCCATTAGGGTGTAAATGATATGTGGGTGGCGTTTGAGAATGTAGAGGAGTCGGCTCTTCCCTTTGCCACATGTGAATCTCGCCCGAGGGTGTAGGGTGAAAGAAAACAACCAAGCAAAAAGAAGCAGAGTTTCCTCAAATTATAACGAATACTGCGAAGCGATACGAGTTAAATTAATGTAGCAACATGAGTTAAAACGATATAAAACAAAAATACAAACTTTCTAGTTATTTTGATGGGCTGTTTATTAGTAGGCTCTATATTATATTCTCATAAACGGGCTGTAGATGATAGTAAATGTTGTTCCCACCCACCCAGCTAGCTCACTCACAAACTCACAACTCACTCACAAGTGAAGCTAATTTTGTGGAATCGTTGATTTAGTGGAGTTTTGTTGTCAACATTTGTAATGATATATTGTTTTAATTGCTGGTATGTTTTATGATGCTTGTATTAGATACAGATACAGATCTATCACAGAATAATCTCAGTTTCATCTTAGTGATGTTGGTACCAGAAAACCTCGTCACTATAAATTTGAGATTACATGTTATTTGCCAACCATTATTAAGAACTAGAACTTAACTCCAGTGGTTGGTATGGTAACCACGAGGTGTCTAGGTTACTTACAGCTTATGTTTATGCCGTTCATTGTTGTAATTTGCCCCGTGTTTGATATGGTAATTTGAATTTGCCTCACGTTATGCGTTTCATTGTTGTAAATCAAATTAAATTTGCGTTACGTTACGTTACGCCTCGCGCTTTGGGTAAATATTCATTAAGAATAAGTTCCCTTATTCGGCTTGTGAAAGTTGGAATCTTTTGCCCTACGATATTCGAAGCAGGTTTTTTATTGTTCTAGAACCAGCTGCATTTTTACTTGTAAACATTTTAACACTATCATCATCATTAGTCATTTTATGTAACTGTTTGCTCTGTTTACCTTATTTTATGTCGCCATGTCGGATTTTAACACTCATTATTAACCATTTTATGTAACTGTTTGCTTTGTTTAGCTTTTATTGTGTTGTGTTGTACTTTTTATCCCTGATGAGATGCATTCTTAAATAAATAAATAAATAAATAAATATTATATAACTTGTAATTGTTACCTTTTGATTCATTGGATCGCTCTATGAAAAAATAAAAATAAAATAAAATAAATATAAAAATCTTGTTTCACGATAAATCAAATGACATGACATTCGACATAGATGCCGATATTGTCGTAAAGCTTAGTGAATTTATAAAATTTATTAGAATCCTAGTATCGCTGTTGGTTAGTCACTTGTATTGAATACTTTGAGTGTTGAAGATTAGGATCTCTGTATAAAACTGGGTTTTTGACCGAAAAGACGTGTTATTTGTCGATAATAGAATCGATTAGTAATCGTGTGAAAGTTTTCGTATAACATTTCAAAGGCGTGTCAATCGTGGTATCGATACCGCGAATGGTAATGGTCACGATTAATGTATATGGATTGATCTAACACACAAAAAAACCTATAGAATAAGTCGAATGTATCTTTTGTCGATAATCGAGTTAACGGTTTGCTGGATTCCATTAGTCGGAATGAATTCGTGATTTTTGTTTCGTATTGATCCGTAAACCATTACTTCATATTGCATGCTGATGAGATGAATCTTCCAATATTATTAATTGGTTATTAGTATTTATTTTGCATTTGTAATCATTGATGAATTAAACCTAACGATTTTTTTTTGTATTTTAAATACAGTGAGCGGAAACATGGGGTTAAAGAAAACAAGCAGAACTCACATCAAGTCATGGTAAGAGATACATTATTCGTAATGATGATAATGCAACTGGGTTCAATATCGTGCCAAACCATCATCCAAGACGATACCCTTCCCCCTCCCCCCCATTTTTTGTTGCCAATCATTGGATTGCATTTCCTTCGATATCATGACGTCTCAATCTCTCTCCATTTGGAAATTAATCAAAGAAAACCAAGCACAAGAAATTGCCTTCTACAACTTGTGCATTTCTTGCTCGGCGGCAATGATACCTCTGCTACCATTCCATATCGTACGTCTTGAGATCATATTTTTTTCAATATATAGCTAAAATGTCACATGGATGAGTACACATAAATTAACGTTGTACACTATTCCGATCTGCAAGGTAATTGATTTTTGTTTCTTGAATTAATTTTCCAATTAGTTTTATTTTTTTTAAGCAGATTATCACATTTTTGCTCGTATGGTAAAGGAACACGAGACGTGTAACGTAAAAAAAAATTGTACTGTTAAATAAGGTTTATATCATATTGTAATATACGTTTTTGATGTTATTACAATGTAGGCTATAGTTGCACATTAATTTGTTGAAAACATATTACAGTGATACTTTTGCATTACTAGCAATTCACGATGATGATTAGCCTACATTGTATGTTATAGACCAAAAACATTTGTAATATACTAGACCAATTTACACTGCTGTTGTAACGCATGTCATATGTATGTATCACAATACAGGTATGGTAAAACAAACGAATGAAAAATCACTGTTTATTGTTACCAAAGCGTTCATTTTTGTTTCAGCACATTTTTTGATTTATGGATTATGCTCGACCGAAGTTGTCTTGATTTTATCGGTTATATTATTATTTGTTAGCTGTTTCTCAATGTGATCACAATAACCGGCGTTTACTTACGATTTTCAATTTCGATGTTTTGTTTAAGGTATTCGTGTAATTGTATTTGACATACATTAATTTATGCAAAATTGTTTTAAAATCATTATAAAATAATGAAATACTGGTAGTTATAAATACTAAATTGTTTTTAACAGTATTTTTCGTTTTACATGTATATCTGTAGTATCCTATTTTTTAAATGAAACATTTCGACGTGACTTCATGCGACTCGTGCAACATGAAACTTGTTGCACGCGACTATTCTTGCGAGTGACTTGTTGCACGCGACTATTCTTGCGAGTGACTTGTTGCACGTGATTATAACACCCACTGTTACACACGTGTATTGTTACATGTGAGATCACAGTTGCACGTGTTTTTTGTTGCACGCGCCATTTGTTACACTGTGCAATACTGTAATTGCACAATCTTACGTGACTATTGTTATATGTGATCACAGTTGCACGTGTTTTTTGTTGCACGCACCTTTTGTTGCATTGTGCTAGACTGTAGTTGCGCACATCTACGTGATTATAGTTGCACGTGACCATCGTTGCCACTTCCAAAGATTTAAATTTAGTGACATATCAATCACAAAACATAATAGGGTTAAAAAATCATATGGTACGTTACCACGCGATACTACATTACTATACAGTAGTATTTTACGATAGTATATTATACTAGCTGTGAGCCCGTATAACAAAGAAATTAAAAAAAAAACACCAACGTTCCATCATCGGGAATCGAAAAGTATTAGCTTCGACCATTCAGCTTATAAAAAACACCATTGCTCTAACCAGTCAACCATCCCTCGACCTAACAAAATAATGTCTTTTATATAAGTTGCTAAATAGGTTGAAAATGAGGAGGGGGTAAAAACCTAAACATTTTGATCCCCGAACATAGGGGAGTAACCCTTTTGGTTCCAATCGGTCCAGCGGTTTAGGAGCCTTGTTAAACCACACAAACTAATCGACGGTATTATTTATACATAGTATAAATGATATCATTATCAAAAGTTGGGATTTGTCTCATCAATTAATCAAAGTCAGATGTGGCATCTCTTCTGAAAAAGGTGACACGGAACTCAACTTGGTGGCCATCAAACTTTCGTATTTCTTACACCGTTTCTTGACACCAGTGGTTTTGCTTCAATGCATCCAATTAAAAGTTGGCTGCCATTTTCTTCTTTTTTTTTTGGAAAAGTATTAGAGTTTCTTCTTGTGTTCTCCATCTTTGGCACATGTCCAGTAGATGTTGGAACATCACGAAACCCAATTGCCATTTCACCTTTTCTCTGTGTTTGATCGATTGCAGTGTCTTATTCAACTGTCACTTTTTCGATGCCCGTGTTATACAGGGTGATCGTAATATTTAGCTTTTGAATAGAACGATGAATGAAACCATGTATGTTGTGGAAGTGAAATGCAATGAAATCGGTGATTTTTTATATTGTTGTGTGTACATGTGTTTGCTAATCAGCACCATATCCGTTTAAAACTAAAAAATAATTGTTAAGCTAAAATTTTCCGAATTGAATTTACTAAATTGTTCTTTTCTTTTTGTTTTGGTTATTTTCGTTGACGATAGGGTGAAATTTACATTTAGAATACCTAGTCAAAATTGTGAGTTAGAATGTAATCTCTGCATTAAATGATAAGTGGTGTTATTGTACAGAAAGTTCTCGATTTAGGCAAGTTTCATTATTCACCAAGTTAGTTGCAGCAATTCGTTGTGTTATGCTTTAAAGCCTTTAAATGGTGTAGCAATGCACTTTGCTCAGTAGGGAAGCATTACAAAGTTGTAGCTATTTGCTGTGTTAGACAGAAAAGCTAAAGTGTTTATATTACTAAATTAACTTCATGATAAATCGATGATTGAATCACGTGTTGCATTAAGTGTACTCCTCACTAATATTTTCAGTAACGTTCTAGCAAAAATATTTGGTGTTACCACATAGGTGTTACACATGCTCTCATTTTAATTTTCTAATGCGCATGGCGTTTTTGTTATCGCTGATCAAGGTTGACACTATGGGGGTGAAAGGGTGATACCAACCCTAGTCAGAGACTTGCACACAAAGCTTTTTCCAGCTCGCCAAGCAAACTGGGGCAAGCTGGAAAAGACTTTGTGCAAAGCTCTGACCACCAGTTTTTTACTAAAAACCAATTGTGGTAACACCATCGAATTTTGTACTAACATTTTGCAGCAAACAACTGCTGAGAATGAAAAATGAGTCTAAATGAGCCACGTGAGTCCAAACACCGGAAATGAATTAGTATAAAAAAGGGTTCACTTCTAGACCCGTCAATAATATTTGATGGAGTTTATTTCTAGTCATTCAATGAAAGCGTTTATAACATGTCCCAGAAAAAATTGAATCAGTGAAAAATGAATGTATACTTTTTTATGTCACGGGTCGACTCAGGTGTGTTCGTGAATATATTCGTGAATGAACTAAATGGGTTTTTATTTGGAATTATTTAAAATGTTATTGAACCCCTACAATTAATAGAATAGGATCATTTGTTTAATAAATTCTTTAACCGAGAAACAATTTTAAACCACACACTGCTTTTCTGTTAAATTTGTACCAAGTAATTCTTGTTTGACACGGTGATCGTTTATTTAATTTCAATAAAGAGTTGTTCGTAAGGAATGATGAAAAACTAGGTTATCAGCAAAAAGTTTCGTAAAAACAAGAACTTTTGTATAGCTATCCGTAACAGATGAACGTGATAAATTGAGGAATCTATCTAATCCACGCGTTGTTTTTGTGATTCAGGTTGCCATTACGGAGTGGACTCTTCGTTGATGGGCGTTGTATTGGGCAGCCCTTCCGGGGCCTCTTGTTTGCTTTGTGTCCCACCCAAGAACACCAACGCCATTGCCCCCACCGAAGACGATGTCACCAAGAATGACATTACCAACGATGGTACCAAGTCCAAATCACCGCCACCCACTCCTATTCATGTGAAAAGTGCCCCCAGGAGTGACGAATGGATGGAAAACAAGATTTCGTCCAATAATCTTCAAGTCCCGGAAGTTCGGGAATGGGACGTTGGAAGGGGCAGGAAGGTGTCGTTGGTGGGAGACGAGCTGAGCATCATCGATGAAAGCGTTGGCGACGACGGTGACGACAACGAGAATAACAACGAAATTAGCCTCGATAACGACCAGGAGACTTTGGTGGATGGTGATCTCAAAAGCAGGAGTGGGACTCCTGGAAACAAGGAGAAGGAAAGTGTGTTGAGTGTGGAACTAGTCATCAATGATACCAAGTATACGATCTACAGAATTCCTGATCCGCCAACTGATTCTAGTGAGTACACTTTTATTTGTACCATTGTATTGTTGTTGATTGCAATGAAATGACGGGGTATTGAGAAGAATAACTCTGGGTTCATTGATAAATCTAAACACAGAGAGAACCAATGTGTATATCTTGCCAGGATTGTAAATACTGCTCCCATGGATAAAGTACGTAACGGGTTCATTCCGTTAATGGGATCTGGTTGTGGTTTCGAATTTTAAAGTCCATTTTACGCGTCAAACTTTTTCAATCAAATTTCATCGATTCCAACTGTTTGTTTTGACGTCATACACACGTCCGGGCGCGTTTTCTTGCCTTCGGTCACACAACGAAACACAACAAAAGCAACACGCGCCCGGATGTATTGTATGTATGATGCCAGAAAACTAGTTGGAATCGATAAAATTTGATTGAAAAAGTTTTAAAATAGGCTTTGATTTGTGAATAAGAAATAATTTGGTATGGAAAGGCTAAAGATAAAGGCCCTTTCCACCCTTTGGTATGGAAAGGGCTTGACACACGCTTGGTAAAATCACTTGAATTGCCTAAAATCACCTTGAATTTTCGTTTATGCGATACTTTGTAATTTATGCGATACTTTGTAATTTATGCGATGCTTTGCAATTTATCAAGTAGGCTTACTAGTGGGAAGTTTTCATTTTTGTAAACCTATAATGGAATTTCACGTTAAGAGAGGAATAGGGTAGGCTTTATATGTGATAGATTACATGTGTTATGTAAGATTTTGTTACGGTATCGATCTGTGATCAGTTGCGTATATTTTCAGGATGTTCTGAAACTGAATATCTCGTTAAGCTAGGTATTGAAGATTCGTGGTTCATTTATTTAACTATTTTATTGACTTGTTTATAACATCAAGATAGACATGTTATCAGTTTGTTACTTTCTAATGTTGGCATCTTTTGCAAGAAAGAGTAGTATTGTTATCTCGTTAGAGTAGTATTGTTGAATTGAAGGGCTTTGGGCAATATAATGATAAGCCACATTTTAAAAATTGATTAGGAGAGCCATATTATTTTTTTTTTGGGGGGGGGATGAGAAACTCTATAAAGCACCATACTGAGTACAACAAGGTAATTTTCTATATTATGCTGCTATTTTTCTGGAAAATACAGGAAGTGGCAAAGTAACAAGCTAGAAACAGCAAAAAGGGGCAGTTTCATAAAAAAAAATGTTATTTAAAAAAAAAAAAAAAGTAAAAAAAGTGTGGCTTATCATTATATTGCCCGAAGCCCTTCAATTATTTTTATATTATTGAATTTCACGGCCCGAAAAAGACCAAATACACCAAAAAAAAGTCTTCGACAATAGCAAACCCGAAAAAGAACAAGGGTATAAAAAACAAACAACAAGTATGTAAAAGTAAAAAACAAAAAATTCAATCAGTGGAAAATTAAGCAAAAAGGTAACGCATAATAATACAATTATACATTACACCTAAATTCTCTTGTATATGCGCGCTCACATTACGTGTAGAACATCTGCAAAACACAACCAATGAAATTCACATTTTTTAACACGCTATTTTTTAATATATATATATATATATATTAGGTATCTTTTTTTGACACAAAAAAAGACTATAATTGTTTTAAATGGATTACTGATTTTGTCTTTGTTCGAATTCTGCAATTACATTTTTCACGTGTGTTCATTCCTAAAACGTTATTTAAACTTTACCTATGGCACTTTGAATTTGATTCACTACGAAAAGGTGAAAAATCTGTTTTAAATTTGTTTATTTTTTAACTAGTTTTGTTTAACTAAAATGAATTTGGCGAAATGCATCTCTTGCTGCCCCGGGCGCTAATCTGTACTTCACTGCAGCGGCTATTAAAATCACGACCGTTGTCATGGTTACGATGGTTGTTTCAATGGTTTCAATGGTTGTACAAACGGTTTAGCAGCAAAGCTTAGCCACTCATTTTTATTGGGCAGCGAAACAGCTTGACTCAATTTAAACACAAAATTAGTACTTTATATTAATTTTTAACAAAAAATACTTAATCTAATTATCGTTACCATCACTGTTCTACAGTATTTTGTACTGATTTATATATTTTGTACAGGTTTAATTTATATTTAAAGAAATATTTGTGTATAGTTGGAAACAAAAACACATTTTATCATTTTTTTTATACTTTGAATTGAGGGGGATTTACATGAATGGGGTGGTGGGCAAAAATATCGATCGTCAACACAGCATGTCACATTTTTTCGTACAATTTTTAATAATATAAAATGTGGTACACAGTGGTACCTTTATATACTGTATATAAATTTTTTATACAGTAGGTACGCTTTTGTATATATATTTCAGAATAGTACTGCAAGTTTATGACGCTTTATTTTATCGATAATTAATATTTCAAATGTAAAAAAATCGTAAATAAGTTTCCATTTTTTAAAAGCGTTTCATATAAAATTGTACTATAAAGCTACAGGGATTAAAAGTAGGCCTACTGAAAAACAGTTCGTGATAGTAAGGGGTTGCATCTTTTTGTGCGGTTATTTAAAACGTCATCGTAGTTTACGACAATGTCACATGATCATCTTGCTGACATTGATTTGAATTTCGATCCGTCGATCATTTTTTATGTACGCAAATCGATTATTTTCATATATCGAGACAATTTCGTATGTGTTTTTATTTTTATTTATTTGGAAATATTTCTGTTGTATTGCGTAGTTAGGAGCATTTAACTGGTTTTCTGGTTGCGTGTTATATTTTCTCTCGGGATTCACTTGGTCAAGTTATCTAAAGTCCTCCTGACACACGCAATTTTAGGTATGGCAACTCGGGCAATTTCTTGACAGTCGTTACTTAGTTTCTTTTAATCAATGAAAACCGAGTGGCAAAAAACTGACGTCACAGTGGCCACAAATTGCTCGATTTGCCATGCTTAAAATTGCGTGTTTCAAGAGGCCTTAACAGCTAACTAAAGTTCACAAACGAGTTTATTAAACTTTGCAGGACTCTTGTCAAATGTGGAAAAAAATTGTGTATGTAATTAAATATACAAGTATATACAGTATAAAATACGTTTTCGCAGTGATTATAGATTTAATAATATCGTTTTAAGAAAATTTGTTCGCAATTAAAATATGTTAAACCTTTCGAATTGCAATGTTTAAAAATGGTTAAACAAAAGAGTTTGAAAAAAAAAAGAGATCAATTATCGATATATCGAGAGAGAAAATAATAATTTATCATTGTCAAAGTGATGATAGTTGTTATGACAACGATTGAAGAAAATGTTGACAACTCAATTCTTTTTTTATCACTTGTTGCGCGTACGGATTTAAAATACTCGGTACACGTTTGTTTCTAAGAGCAACCAAAAAAAACCACGCGTTTGTTTCTAATGAAAAAAGACAAAATATTTGCTACATTTTTACGGAACTGATAATTAGGTGGGGTTGGTGTAAACAATAGATGTAGAATGATGATGTGGGAGTATACATTCGGTTGTAAAAACGTGTGTTTATAAGTTGTAAAGTTATTGGTTTCTATTTTGGCAGCCAAGCTAATAAAAATGTATAGCATAAGTATACAAAGCATATTTAATCGTAGCCTACGGTATGTCTTACTGTAGTATGGATAAGCATACGCATACTTAAACTTATACGTTCATGTACGTGTATGTTTACATTTATACGTGCACGTATAGGTTCACTTATACATAAATTTATACGTGTACGTATAGGTTTACTTATACACATAGGCTAATTTTATAAGTATAGCCTACTTATACACATAGGCTAATTTTATAAGTATAGCCTACTTATACGTATAGGTAGAGATGTACTGTATACCTTAATTTCCATTTAACACCCCACATGTGATTTACAAAGAATAAGGTATTCACAAAATAATGCCAACTCACAAAATTAATCAAAAACCGACTGTTAAAAACAAAAGTTAGGGCGAAACAATAACAGTATGACAGGGAAGCAAGCAGGAAACAGCCTCGACAAACATAGTCTACCTGATAATGTATTAGTGAAAACGTTGTGGGAAAACTTATTAACACATACATCACTTTAACAGGTTTTCCTTCTACTCTTGCACCACTTCTCCATTGCCAGCTAGGCCATTTTGTTGTAACCATCCCTGAGTTTGCTCCATGT
>JAQIWH010006576.1:0-12652 GCA_034695005.1 Cryptops parisi
AAGTTGCTAATGCAGAGGTTGCTACAATAGAATGTTTCTTATGTGGAGGTTTCTTATACAGAATGTTTACTGTATTTATATACAACACTACTGTTTACTATAAAACAATTCTGTAAAACAGCGTTTAAACATCATTCTGTATTCACTTTGAATTTATGCTGAATATGGTAAAAATATTACAAAATGCCCTAGTTCTAATATTTGACAATAGAGGGCTGTGGTCTAACTTGACACCAAGTGACAGATATCCGAACTAAATAAAGATTTTTTTTTTTAAATTTGTAATTGTAAATCATTTTTTAAAATATGTTTTTAAAAATGAATTCTGCTAAATTTTCGTGATTTTAAGTATATATTTTTAGAAAATGCTGATTGGATATGCGTCATTTAGATTCTGGAAACTCAAACCGAGAACTGTGACACACTAAAACACAAGTACACACACATTAAAAAACAAAAATTTATTAAAAAAAACAACAACCCATCGTGTTTATTTGCAGTACTAAAGGTCGGAAGTGATTTCAGCTGTCATTTCATTTCAACGCTACGACTTTTTTACGAAACCGTTTTCGTATTCAATTGCGACATTGAGAGAGCGAGGAATGTTCGTGTAAACGACTTTTTCTCTCCATCTTTAAAGGGATGTTTCTTTCATATTTTTTCACCGTTTGCTCGTGAAACACATCTTGATGCTCTAATTTTTTTTATCATCTCTTTCCTACTTTCGTTGAAGGAATACCCCCATAGGCATAGTCGAATTTTATGCCATGCGACTAGTTCTTTTATGGAGTCTGTTGTCTAATTAGTGCAGCGCAAAGGCCATAAATTCACCAATAAATATCACAGTGTGGCAGTAACTGTCAGCTCACTAAACGCCACCTGGAGAATAAAGCAACAGGCAGACGATGCAACGTGGCAAAAGATGAAGAGGTTTTAGGTTAACTGTGGTGCATCATCTTATCTTCACTTCACTCATTTTATTTATTTATTTATTTATTTTCGCATGTGTTTGTAAGGCAATACAGACAATGTTTAATTTCCGATGGGCTAATTGAAACCACTTTTGTTTATACTAAGGTTACTACTGGGAAAATAATTCTCTTCGCAGAATTTTACATTCCTGTAAAATGTAGGCTTATAGCTGAGAACTAACTGTTTCCTTAGATACCGGTACCGTAATAGTATTTGGAGTTTATGGGGTTTGGTATTTTTTTTAGATCAGTTATGATGTTATCTCTATGGGTGTGTTTTTTCATTCGAGTACGACTATATTATTGCTTTGTTTTGTCTTTCGAGTCTAAAATTTATGAACTTTTAAAGAATTTTGTTCTAGTCTACATTTCAACACTGCTTAACTTCTCGTTTCTATAAAACTTAATTTTTTTGGTTGACATACCACACATTTTATTTTTTTTTTTAAGTTTATCATCCATGAGCAAAAAATTCTCCATTTGTGAATAACTTGATTTGATTGTTTACAAAACAATGTCGATTGAGAACCGAATTACACAAGTATAGATGATTTGCATTTATAATACTTTGAAGTGTTGAATACAAAGATATAGACTTGAATTATACAGATATCCATGTACAGTGGAACCTCTATATTCGCCATTAACCCGTTCAATAAACTTATGAATACTGAATCTGACGAATATAAAATCAATTGCAAATACTTTGTGAATCCACTTCAAGTCTTGTTACCCAATCCTTACTGTTAGCATTCCATATCATATTCAGTTGACTTTTTAATGATATTGTTGTTGTTCTTAAAAACTGACTTTCGGCGGCCTTTCATTGTGACTTTTGGTGACGAATATTGAATTTTTGAATCGAATATCGGAGCATTATTTACCGAAGAAATGTAACGAATATTGGATTTGACGAATATAAGGGCCGACGAATTCATTATGCAATGCATTGTTAATACATGTTGCTTAATGTCATTTATTACACTTATTTATTCTTTTAACTCATATTGCTTCGCAATATTCCTTACAGTTTAGAGTATCGATTTCGGCATAACTTTCGATATTTTTACGCATGGTGTGGTGGCATAGCTGTTGAAGAGAAGGAGGAACAGGCTGGTCTTTTATTGGAGTAGATTATTTCAAAATCTATTGATTCTAATATTTGACAAGATTTATCTAACACCTTATGTCAGATATTTGAACTAACTTTGAATAAATGTATATTTTTACACATAATTTGTATTACTGTATCTACTATATAATAATAGCCATGAGTTGATTTGGTTTGTTCAAGTTTATGGGAAAACTTTTAGGCGTACGAATCTGAAACTCGGCATGATGTTAGGTTGCATTCAGTAAGTGGGCAAGGGATGGGTGACGACCCGAAATTGTCATCATAGGGGGTGCGAAAATTATATAAGTGAAAATTTAGTATTAGTTACTGTTAGCGATTGTGCTTTTCTCACTTTTGTAGAAAAACCGTAAATCTTACGAATCTAAAACTCAGAATGATGGTAGGTTATATCCAGTAGGTGGGCAAGACATAGTTGACGACCCGACAATGTCATCAGGGAGGGGATGGGAATGGCATACATTTAAGTCAAAAACCTGAAACCGTGAGCGGTTTCAAACGATCGGTTTCAAAACCTTTATCTCGCTCCTCTGTTGTTGTTTTGTTGAATTATTTTTCAACAGCATAAAATATTTGATTAACAAAACTTATTTCCTTTCAGCATCTGCATCTAACGGTGAGTGACTAATTTACAAATCACACACATGTCTCCGTTGATTTTTCAACGAGAGTAACCTAGTAATGTTATATTCATCGTTTTTAATGTGAACTACTGTGCATGCGTTTAACAACTTATTGACTGTCTGTTTTGTGTAATTCCTCAAAAGAAGTTAAAATATTTGGGTTTGTAATGAATGTTAAATCTTATTAATTCAACGAAATAGATCTGTTCCACGCTGATGTGGATTAGTCATGTTGTCAATTCATTGGAACCTGACAGGTTATAGAATATTTGTAGAGCAGCACTTTCAATATAAATTTCCTTTGCGAACATGACGTTAAATATTAAATCCACTGATTAATTTAAATCTACTACAGATATTTGTAAAAGGACTTACTGATATCATCGAGGAAAAAGAGTTATCGGTTTCGCCATTATGCGACGACAAAAATCTACCAAATATGCGAAGACATTTTGCTATTATGCGATTCTGTTTGGTGCAGTACATACTAGGCTTATGCACCTATTGCATTATTTTTATTATGTGTACGCCATGAGTGACGCATATATGTTGGCACACTGATATGAATATTGTCCAATACGTAACCGCAATTTAATTTTCAGAAACGGTGCTTTTTTTTTAACTTGCATCTTAAAGTAAAGCAACTTTAAAAGTTATTCCATAAATGACAAACGTAATTCTTACCTATTCTGATAATATTCTAAGATAATTTCAGGAGGGTTACCTTTGTACCAAGTGATGAAACGTTCAAGGAATTTAACACAGTGGAAACTTACCTGCGAATGAAAGAAAAATTTAATTAAAAAAACGCATTTACAAATATACAAAACAAACAATACACTATTACACTACTTCTCTACAAGAAGGTTCCACGAATTTTAAATTGATTTTGAATTTTATATGCGATTTGCTAATATGCCACTATACACATACGTAGTTCAAAAAGCTTGGTTTATGTGAGATAAATGTTCCTATTATGCAATTTTTTGCGAGATGCACAAGTGACAACGATCGGGCATCTGCCTAGTAACGTCACTAGTGGGTCCGGACCACACCGGTTGCTTTTTCATCAGATGGAATGACACCAAAATGACTGTCTATAAAATGTTTGTGCAGTGTTTCAGCAGATATGTATTACTTTCATTGAAAATACCCTAGTAGTCAGTTATATTTTTCGTAACCAATCCCAGCTTAAATATAACGCATCAATATATTGTACCTACAAAGCTATATACTGTACTATAAACTTTTATTTACTTTACAATCTCTTTAATACACTATTTTAGTACTAGAAGTAGTCCCGTGCCATGCACGGTTTTAATTAAAACAGGATTTTTGAAGGTTTCGTTTAATTAAAATGTTGCTAGACGTCACTGCTCTATTGACCCACGTTTCGGACCATACGTTCAGGACTATGATGAGTTCTCACAGAGATGAAAATAGATAGAGGGAGCTGAAGACTTGAGCTATTCTTGATAATAATTAGATTCACCAGTTAGCTAAGCGCGGTGTTATTCTGAAAAGCCTTCAAAAGCTGTAGCAATGGACAGTGTTATGTTGGAAAGCCTTGAAAAGATGTAGCCGCGCTGTGCTCGCCTGGAAAGCACTACAAAGCTGTAGCTATTCGCTGAGTTTTACAGGAAAGCTAAAGCGTTAACTAAGTATAAAGACTAAACATAACTTCATGATAAATCGGTGATTGAATCACATGATGCAATTAAATAAATCATACTGTATTCCTCATTAACTTTTTCAATAACATCCCAGCAGAAATATTTTGTGTCACGAAACAGATATTACATGTGTTGTACTTTTTCATACGCATACACATGATGCTTCGAATAGCGTTTTTATACCCGATCCTAATAACGCCACGGCACCCGTCATTTTTGCCTGTCACAATACGAATGCCACGTGTAGTGCAAAGTATTGTAACTATTCAAATTATTAAACTGGTAGCTACATTCTTTATCACTTCCTTGAATAATTTATTTAAAGTTAGTTTCAAGAAAACGTGATCTTATTCTAATCTTATGATATCGCCAAAAATCATTATAAAAATCTTGGTGTGTGTTAGGCTTTAAAAAAATTTGTTTCACTATGAGCATACGAACTCAATAAAACATTATGTAATGATAAGGTAGCTTTATCATACAGTATCTCTGTGTGTTTTCCAACCAAGAACCGTATTTGTTTATATCAGCATAGAATGTTTTCATGTCAATTTTCAGAACGTTTTCATAACAATATCAAAAATCAGTCAGCATTATACCGCAAAAGTTGGTGGATGCTAACGTCAACTTCCTGCGTTTTGTTAATTTAAATTTTTGTAAGTAATCAAGACAATAGTTTTTTCAACAATTAACTTAAAGTTGTATGTATATATATAATGACATACAGACAATAAATTATAGATTTTGTAATCATATAAATTGACATCAATTTCATAAAATCAGGTTACCCAATACATTTTGTGCCGTCTTTTCATTCGTTAATCTTTCATTTGCAAGCTAACCTTGAAACATCTTTACAATAAGTAGGTACTATTTACCTGATATATCAATAACTTTTATCAACATGTCATTTGAGTTATAGTGTTTTCATATCCATGTCACAAAGTTATCTAATCTATTTTATTTATGTCAATTTCATATGGTTTGTTATGATCATTTACAAAACGATAACATTTTATCTACGTTTGAACAAATATATCTAGTTCTTCGAAACGTTCAACAGTATTAGAAAAACGATAAAACTGCTGTTACATGTCGTTAACTTGATCAAATCTGAATTAGAATAAAACACACGAAACTGAGTTTATTTGATTTTATATAAAGGTAAGTGTTTCTTGAATATTTATTATACCACAAAATACCAGAAAAACTAAAACTAAAGCATTAAATTAGTTAATACAATTAAACAACTAAGTGAATTAATTCATAGAAATGTTACGTTCGAATGAGACAAACTAAAAGTTTATTTTTTTATTAATGTAGTAAATGATAAACATTAGTAGGTTAATATTATTAGAGAGTAGTTGTCAAAATTCCAATAATATCGAAAATTTTGTAAATTGCCGTACAATACTGTATCTTTTTAATTCAGTCAAATTGGTTCAATACATATTTTTGTTTTAATAAATTTAGTATACAATAAGTTTTAATTTACTGAGCAATGCTGCAATGTTTGTTTTTTTCAGAATATATGTGTAAGTTATAAGCTCCAGATTTCACTTTCAATCCTGACTTGAATAAAATTAAGTTCAAAATAGGTGTAGTCAAAATCATGTTATTAATTAGTAAAATAGTCGTCAATGTATTAAATATAATAAAAAAAGAAAATGTAAAATCATTTGATCTGTAATGTTCGTTCTAATCACGAAGTCGTGAAATAAATCTTGATGAACCACTTCGTTAAATGTTCGATGCATTCGATACATTAAATGTTCTAGATTCAGAACAAGTTTAGATACTATATTAAATTTTAAATTTTAAATTAAGAATCTTTAAAATTGAACTCGACAAAGCCAAAAAATATATATACTTCCGGTATTTGTACAATTCATCAAACTATGTAAATTATGAAATTTAAAATAAAAACAAAAACAATCACTTAAGTACGACATTTAAACAACGAAAAAATTTTAACCACAACCTGAAAACTTTTATGCTATATTGAAATTCATGTTAAATGAAAGAACACTAATTTAAATTTAGTACTTTCATTTATACTAATTTTTAGTTTTATAAGCAATCCTATTCTTTACAGAGTTTTTAGCTATCCCAGGTATGGCTGAAATGAAAAAATCTACTCGTGTGAAGGGTAAGCAAATTAAATACTGTAATTCTTGTAATTTTCATTATATCTTCAAAATACGGTTATTTGTTTATATATCTTTCATTCCATTTATTTAAAACTTGGTACACCAACACATCTACGTAGTTGCCAGTTACAGTACGTTATCGTCAGTGTTACAATTTTTATTGGGTATTTGATCACCCCGTCCTTTGTAACCTGTCCTTCAAATTTATTTGTGACTTTATGTAACATTGAATGCGCTTTATTAATTTATTCTTCACATTCACAAACAAAGTTTCAAATTCATGCATTCAGAATGAAAAGTTGTCAAGTCACAAATTTTCACCAATGCGTTCACGGTGACTTACCAACTTTTAACTTTTTAGTGCCTTAATTTCGGTAATAATTTTCAATTTAAATCAGGATTTTTATTTGGTTTTGTTTCTTCGTTGGTATAACTAGAAAAAAAGCACATGGGCACGCTTTAAATGTCTACGTGATTACAATAAATTTGTACATTTGAAATTAACCCAAATATGAAAAATAAAAATTAATGAACTTATTCAAACTAAATTTTGCATTTTAATGCTAAGTTTTTCTAAATGTTTTCAAGGTTTCAGATTTTATTTCTCAATTTTTTTTGAGAAAAAAAAATCCAGTAAAGTAGCAATCCACAAATATTCCAACTGAAACGTTTAAGCAAAAAATTAAAGTCCCTAGTTACCTTGCAATATGTTTTTTGTGCTTCAGTAATTTAAGTGATTTTAAGTGATCTTCATTCTGCAGGATTTAAAATTGTGTACGGTACATACAACTTTCTATAACCAATTCAAAAGATTAAAACTAATTTTTGTTGTTGTTTTGTTTTAGTTGTCAAAACCGTAGTTCAATATTCTTCGACCAACAAAGCAAAGCCTCCCAACAACCATCGCAATTCATCGGATTTTGTGAAACCAAAACCACAGCACCAGATAGTGCATCACCATCATCACCACCACTATCACCATCAGAATCAACCAAGATCACAAACGAATCATATTGTACGGGATCAGAAAGTGAAGGTGGAAGTTCGAAAAACTGTAAAGGTTTTGAAAACTTCGACACCAACTGGGAAACGATTTTAGACACAAAAGGAGTTTTTTCAGTGTTTTTTTAAATATATACACGTATAAAAATTTGAGAATCAAATCAAACTATTTCAAACAATACATCTTATTTTTATACTCAATTTTAAACAAAATTATCTTTAATAATTTGCTATGTTAGTGACACCCGATTACAAACCTCATTGGCTCAGACCACCACGCCACCACCCAATGAGATTGAACAGCAAGAAATTTTAAAGTTAGTATATCCAAGTACTGTAGATAAAGTAGTGAGCATTCAACAAGCTTTAGCTATGTGCCCGATAATTGATGGTTTTTTTTTTTACATATTTGAGTGGTGAAGGACAGATTTGGTTTATCTTTTGAATTTGACAAGTCTTGAGATTGGATTTTGTTTTTGTAGAAACGAATATACATATGTGTAAAGCTTTAAAATTTTAATCAATTTTTTTGTTTTATCTACTGTTTTTTTAAAAATAAAAAAAAATACTTTTCATAATGTTTAAATTTATGATATTTCACAATGTACTGTTTAATTTTTTTATTATTATTTAAAGGCAGAATAACACGGAACTTCATCCTTCATCAAAGACGAACTTTCGAAAATGTTCAGAAATATTGATTCTCCAAACGGCCCCCTGGTTACCGTCGCTATTTATCTTAAACATTAACATCAATACGTTAGCTTTAAACTAGCATGACAAACTATGAAATAAGTTGTATTTTTTGACGGACGTGATATATTGTTAATCATTACGTGACGTCATAGGCCAATGTAACCATTGCCTTGACCCAGAACTTACTACATATGTAAAACTGTGTTTTGCTTAGCAACAAATAATCGAGCATAAACAAGAAATAATTGATAAAGCATATACAGTGCGTACTTCTATTGATTTGTAAAATCGCCACATGAAATAAAACCAGTTTCATTATCATTCAAGTCTCTTGAATCACACTGTTCAAACGATAAGTCCACAAGAAACGTTAAGAAACAAAAACATGAATGTGAAATAATCATCTTGGCAAGACAATTTCAGGTAATATTTTAAATTATTTATTGAATTTATAGTCATTATCATAGAATATTTAAGTTAAGAAAACCATAATTAATCGATTTTTAAATCGGTAAGTTTTCACATTATTTTTGCAACGTTTTATGCTTTGTTAACTAAACTGGTTAATCACATTAAACAAAAGTCCATTTTTAGGGTGGTCCTTATTTTTAAATTTTGAAAAAATAAACAAAGCACGTTATGAATTTGTTCCATTATAAAAAAAAATCATTTTGATAAAACTAGGTAAGTTTTGAAATAATATTTAAATAATATTTAGGGTTCCCTGCCAAGATCGCGTGTTAATGCTATGGTTCAAACTGTGGTAGCAACCTATATATTTCATCTAAAATTAACCCAATTTTTAAAATATCTTCATAAAGGATCATCTCAAAAAATGATAAATAATAAATATTTTATTGTTCGTAAATGCTGTAGTTAAAGTAATATCTGCAGGTTGGGCCAAACGTTTTTGCCGTTTAAAAATATGAAAATCTTATAAATGGTCTGATCTACGTAGTCAAATAAAAAACTTGATATAAAGTTCAATTCATGTTCTGAAACATTGTATGCATTTATGTTTCTACAGTCATTTGGAGATAAGTTATGGCCGTTTGAACAAAAACATATCCCCATAAAAGTTGCCAATATTCTATTTATGCGTAAACCATCTTCAGCAGATAACTTCCACAATATTACAGAACGAAGAGAGACACGATATGGCAACTTTTTAGGGAAAATATTTTTTATATTTTAATATTTACGTCCCATAGGAATAAAATAATTATAGGAATTGTACATGAAAATAATAAACAATGACAAAAAATCAATAAATCATCAAAAACGTTTTTTGTTACTTGTCTTTTTTTTTTTTGTCAAGTATGTTTTTTCAAACGACCATTACTTAGCTCCAAATGACAGCATATAACATATCAACATAACAGCATATTACATACATTTTGAGAACGAGTATGAATTGAACTTTTATTTCAGTTTTGCTTGTCGACTACGTATAGCTCGAACGGGCGTACCCTGTTTCGTCTTATCTTGTTTCGCTTAAAAATAATTGTTTCGACTCACCTGTTTGTGAATCGACCTAACCTAACCTAAAACATTTAATATCATCTTCGGAATAGAAATTCCGGTTCCGTCTAAAAAAAAAAACACAAAAAAAAACAGGTTGAGTCGTAGCAATAGTATCAGGTCAAAACGACGTGATACTAATAAATAATAACAGTCTTGTGCCTAGAAAAAGCACAAAGCTAATGACAATTAATTTTTACAGTGCGAAAATGTAAAACTAGTTTCAGTAACACTTCGCTATGAACGGTTCTCTACTTTCTAAACAGATCGACGTTAACCATACCTCATCTGCCGAGGAAGGAAATATTAACAAAACAGTCTTCAAATTAGAGATGAACACATCATAGTACTGGGCTTACACAGTAAACTCTCAGGTAATTATTGCTAACTATATAGGCCTAGATTAATTTTTGGTAAAACTGAAATGCAATGAATTATCTAACAATACATAATTTTCAATCAATGTTTCAACATTCAGAGAGAAGTTTGGCGTATTGACTAGTTTAATTATTTGTCTAAAGGATAAATTTTCAAAAATATATTAACACGCCAAACAAAGTTGTGATTGAAAAGATTCTTGAAATTATTTTATTTTATTTATTTCATTTTGACTTTGTATCATTTTGACTCATTTTCATCATACGGTACTACTAATTTATTAGAAACTAATCAATTTTAATAAATTTTGTGTTTAAAGGTCCCCGGAAATTTTGGAAAATAGGCAATTACGGACACGTCCGTCCCCTGTTACTCCATTGACTGATGGTGAAAATAATGGTATTGAAAAAATCAGCTTCACACCCAACAAACACCTCCGCATTTTAATTGGATAAGAACTGCATTGTTCCTAAAGCAACGAACAGTGTATTCACAATGAATGAACAAGCATTAAAAGGTAATACATTTTTGCCATATTTTTTCTGTACAAAAGTACTGTTTTGAAAACTGGTACTCTGTAAGAAGTACCAACACGTTTATTTCAAATAGTATTGGTACTTGTCGATTTGAATGGTAAACACGCTTTTGCGTGGTGCTAGTAGTTTTTTTAACTTACCTAAACGGTTCTGTTTTATTAACATACAACCATTGTATGTTAATGGCATTCCATGCCACCCTCTTACCAAAGTTGGCAAGGAGATAATGGTGTTTTTTTTTAACTAACCTAACTTGGATAAAGATACAAAAAGTTCAGGTTAAATTAAAAAATAACAACAATAACCACCACCAATTTTACGGTTAATGATTATTTATTAATTTCAATACATTTTTGTTGATTATTTCTAACTTAAACTGTAGACCTATGGCGCCTTCATACCGTTCCCGTTCCCGTGGCAGAAGGTTGTATGTTAACAGAACAGTACCACGTGAAATTTCTGTCTATGGGTATGGTTGTAGATTTAAAAAAAAATACGATTTTTAACTAACCTAAATTGGTGTCCATAAAATTATAGAAGGAAGTTTAGGTTAGTTAAAAATAACTACTAGCGCCACAAGCGTGTTACCACAAATACAAAAATATTTATATTTTTGCTCCATTTTAAGACACGTTTTTAACATTGAACTTTTTCATTGACAAATTTTATGAATATCGCGTTTAATGTCTCTGTATGTAAAAAATTTTGAATTGTACGGGGTGTTTGGTACATTACGCGGGGTGCTTGGTGATGTCAGTTTTGAAAAGGGTGATCCAGGACGTCAAACGGAACAGATATTACAGCTAAATCTCATAATGTAACAGTAACAGTCAGCAAGCTGAACAAACTGTACAGCTTTTACGTACTACCTAACATCGCGTGGAAAAACTAATAACACCAAAATGTATTCGGAGAAATGCTTCCCAATTACTCTCACATCTCAATCGCCCTACAAAAATTTTGATTCAGTTCTTTTTGTTGGCAGTCTCCGCCCGTATTCGATGTCGTCCTGTAGTTATTCCTCGCTCAGCCGCTCGACGGTTTTTTTTTTGGTCGCAGCCGATGTATGGTTTTCTCTTCTTGCTGCCTTGATAATCTTACTCTCGTTGATAATAAAGCGGTTAACACCAAGTTGAATGAATAACTATTTATTGCAGTGTGCAATAATTAACCCGATTGTCTTTGACATTGAACTATACTTGTTTAACAACGTTCTTTTCCTTGTACACCATTAACACCACAATTCTGCCTTCTCACCATCGCTCTTCAACGGCGTGTTTACAACTCCACATCCACCGTAAGAATTCCCTTTAACATAATTCCACTTTCTCTTAACAATAGCCTTTTATGCTTCGCATGCTTCGAGCTAACAATGTATTCAGTTGAACTTTAAAATAATATTATCCTAATCTTATTTAAGTCCAACACTTTTTGTACATACCAATCATAGTTTTTAACTCATTTTTTAATTTTTCTTTTTTGTTCATTTGTTGCATCTTTGTCACTTGTTCTTGTAATTTGTCCTTTATGCTTTGTGTATCTTTGGTCCTTTGGACCGTTCAACTCAAAAATAATAAAAAATAAAAATAAAAAAAAAAAAAGAATTTTGCATCTTGCATCTTTTACTTTTTCCAATTTTCGCCTTATTATCGCTGTTTAAACAAAACGGTAAAAAACGTCACACGTGGACGGGCCGTGACATCACTGTAACGACTCCTGAGTTCACCACATGCTCTTAATGAACAAGGGTTTCCATACAATCAGCTTGCTTAATGGGATTTTAAAGGATTCTGTCAATTTGACGGGTTTAAAAGCTAGTACTATATGTTGTTATGCAAAGTGTCACTGTTCACAAGATATAGATTTTGTTTGATATTTTTCCCCCAATACGTAGTTACTGAAGTTAGAGAGTAATAAAACATTGCATAATGCTTTATGTTGACATGTATGCAAGAATCTCAGAAGCAAAA